>BQNB010072725.1:0-32341 GCA_026074375.1 Tanacetum coccineum
CTTCCCTCAGCTTTGTTTGAAGACTTTCGCTCCAGCTTGAGCGTCCGCCCTCCTCCTGCTCAAACTGCGGGGGCGTATTAGTTAGAAAATATCAATCGACATAATGAATATAGGAGTATCTTTAGTAATTGTGATTTGATTATCAATCTCATTTAATATGTCTAGCTGTACACTCGTAGGCCTTATCTCATCTTTATACACTCGTATTGTTAGGCCTGATCTCATTGTACATCTATATATATTGGATATGTTTATGAAATAGAAGGACAGGGAATTTACCCTTCTACAGTCATCGACATTTGCTTTGGATCGATTTTTGTCGGTTACCCTATATCACTTCACTTCATTATCATGTTGCTAGAATTCAAGAAGAAAAGAGAAGGAAATTAAAAGAAGTTTAGAGAGAGAAAAATGGTTGAATTACTTGCAAGAACAAAGTTTACAAATGAACCAACACCATTTTCCTTGATGGAAAATGGTATATATACCCTACACAACTACATGGGGCGTGTGGGCTTTTACTTGGGCCGGGCTCGGGATTGACTTGGGCTTTAGCCCGATACACATACAATATTAGCTTACATTTACAAGCCCGTTTACCCTTCTAGCCTAGTACAACGTATATTAATTTAGTGACCGAGACCTAATATAATTATGAACGAACTTCCATTGTTCGACTCAATATTTTGAGGCTAACAATTAAGCACGAGGTGCGAAGGATACATTGGTGGTTATATTTTGAAGTCATGCATTAAAGATTTAGTCGCATTACATTTTGTATATCTGTTATGGGCTGGAAATCTTTGTAATAATAACAAGTAAACAAGTAAAGCTTCGGGCTTTTGTAACACATACTTTATTAAATCCAATGTATCAGTTTTAAACGACTTTTTAGTCGTTCTTATATTATCTTGTGTTATTGATCTGAGAAGTAACACGCCCCGGACCCTTATTCCACTGCGACCCTATTTAGGGGTGTTACACAGGTAGTATATAAAGAACTATTCACACACATGAAGAGGTGAGGTTCTACACATATACTTCTCTTTACTCTTTCTCTAGTTTCTCTCACTTAAACTTATACCACGCATACACTTACTCTCACGTCGGAGCTTAGTCTCGGATTTAAAACCCGGGGCGAGCTAACGGTGTTCTTTCTTATTTCAGCCTAAGAGACGAAGGAGTAGCTGCAGGATCTCCTAAGGATCAGGCATGAAGAGCAGTTATAAAGATTTGCTCGAACATTGGCGCCATCCGTGGGACCTGAAATATCAATCTACCAATTTCTAAGTAATGGATGGTTGTATGAAGGGTCCTCAACTGGAGGAGGGTGAAAACTTAAACACCGGGGCACTAGGGGCTGAAAGGACTCCCCTAGGAGGAACCTTTGCTCCCGTCAGACAAGCTCAATGAGGCCCCTCTCCAGCATTTGTGAAGAAAAACATTGATGTACTAAGAACCATGATCAAAAAGCTTGACAACCGAGGTCAAGAGAGAGTAACCCCTCGCAAGCTTTACAATGAAGAGTCGGGCGAAGCCGGGTCGGAGAACTCTCAGATGAGTCCTTCAGTAGAATAAGTATTAGGATACTCTTCTGATGGGTCCTTCAGGTCAAGGAACCGAGGTAGGCCTCAGACTGCTCGGAAGCATCGAAAGAGTGTCTCAAGGAAGAAAGGGACCTCTAAGTCACACCGGTCAGTAAGATCAGAGGCACTAAGTAGATCAAAGTCTAAGAGTGTTAAGTCGAAGCCTCAATCAGTGAGGGCCTCTCGAAGGAAGTCAAGTTCAGACTTAAGGTATGACACCGTGTCTGACAGTGGTTCACAGGACTTGAGCATGCCATATAGGCGGCCCAAGCCAATGCCTTTCACCTCTAGGATCACACGTTTTAGATATCATCGACGGGCTAAGCTTCCACCAAACGTCCGGGTGTATGAAGGGAACAAAGATCCAGAAGATCACCTAAGTATCTCTTCTGCTGCCGCCGAGCAAGAGGAGTGGCCCATGCCGGTATGTTATAACATACATTTTTCTACTTCTCTCATTTTTCTCTCCAACAAAATGAATCCAAACCAAAATTGGATTTTCGGTATGCTAAACAACCCAAACAATCAAATTCCGGGCTCGTCTCGAATCCGAACAACAATCCAGGCTCCTCCACTCAACTTCCATTCAACCAAATGCCTTACTATCCCAACTTCCTAAATCATTTTGCCAATCCGGATGAACAAATGCTATTAAACCAATGGAAAATGCAATTGCAATATAACTAATTTTCTCAATAACAAAACAACAACCACAACCAAGCCGCCAACTTCATCTCAACCACAATCCGACCAACAATCCTTCCACCTACACGACGAAGACGAAGAGGAGGCGATCCTGACCCCGATGTCAAAAAAAACAAAAGGAGCCCGTTTGAAGCAAAAGGCGAAGAAAAACAAAGAACCGCAAGCCGAACGGACACGAGCTCAACATTGTGGAGCCAAAGCGAGGAGTTGCTTTTGGCGGAAAGTTTCATTCAAATATCCAAGGATCCAAAAACCTGTACGGATAAAAAAATGATACGTTTTGGTATAAAATTCTTGAGGTATACAATGAGCAAGCCAAGAAACACGGCTACACGTCTCGTACCAAGAACATGTTGACGGAAAAGTAGACTCCAATGAATTGAGATATTCAAAATTTTAATTCGTCAGTGGAAGAAACGCTTGTTATGAGTGGGGAGAACGATGAAGATTGGATGATGAGGGTAGAAATATTGTTTAAAACACACACGCGTTCGAAATTTAAGCACAAGAGTGCTTGCCTATTTTTGAAAGACAAGCACAAGTGGAAAAATCACGAATCGACACTGGCAAGAAGAAATCATCTTCGGTTACCGACAAGGAACCCAAGCAGTTTGGAGAAGACGCGTTGCCTCGACCACCCGAGGTATAACGAATTGCTAAGAGTCAACGTACAAACTCGACCGCTAGTTCCGGTTCAAACCTGACAATGTTTTAAGAAATGATTGCGCAACAATACGAGTTAGACCGCAAGGCAAAAATGAATGTTATCGAGCGAGAGGCAAACTCGAGAATTGATTTATACAATTCTCAAAGGATTTCCGAGGACATGCGAGTGCTACAAATCAACACACGCGGGATGGATTCGGTCGACGAGGCTATCATCAACCCCCAAAAGCACGAGTCCGGGCGTTATATCCACCACAAAACTAGTTGACGGGGCTTATCATTAACTTTATGTTTTTTAATTTTAATGTCTTTTTTCGTATTTTTTTAATTTCTATGTAATGTTTTTTATTGAATTAAATTGTATTTTATATTAATGGAATTTTATTATAGATACATGTGTAATTTTATTTGTGTAAAATTAAAAAAAAATGTAGGTCCAAGGGCACCACATTTCTTGTGAAGGCATACAGCACAAAACGTGATGCCAAAGGATTTTTGGTGCCATAGAGGTTTTTGCTAACGTGGCTGTACCACTTCTATGGCACCACGGTACCCAGCACTCTAATGAGGACTTGTCCTGGTCATCGCCAATTCATCATTGTTGATGTCTTTGGCGACGACGAATTTTGACTTTTATTACGACCGAGTGGGACCTACACATTTCACAGTCAAATTTTATCATATGGGCTCACAAAGCCTATAGGTGGAAAATTTAGCGGTGGCAATTTTTGACCCGACATGAAACCCGACCTAAAACCGACACGAAAATTAACAGGTTCGGGTTGAGTCTAATATGTTTCGGGTCGAGTTTGGGTCGACCAATCTGACCCGTTTATTAAACGGATTAGGTTCGGGTTAAGAATAAATTAAGCGGGTCGACTCGCCAACCCGTTTAAGATCTTTTTCTAAAATTAATAATTATTTATATTTTAATATATGTGTTAAATGAGTTAAACGGGTCACCCCGCAAACCCTTTAAACTTTGTTAACCCCGTGTAAATGTTCCATCTTTTTTATAAACATGGGTTAGGACTGGGTCAACTCGAAACACCTTTATAACCTATCAACACGGTAACCTATTTAACTTGCCTAACTCAAGTATAATACGGTTAAATAGTCAGTTCAGTTATGTGTTAACAGTAAACGGTTAGACATAGCGATCCGAAAGAGGTGATGTTTAAATGGGTCAGGTTCAGGTTGGGTTTTTCTGACCCGTCAACATGCCAACCCGAACCCGCCAACCCAAACCCGTCCTGAATTGCCGCCCCTAAGCGAGAACATGTGCTCGCCAAATACCAGGCCTAATTAATCCACTTAATTAATTAATTAATTATATTGATTAATTAATTTTATATAAAATAAAATTAAATAACGGCCTAAAATGGTTAGGTTAACCAGAGCTTTGGCGAAGACATGTTTTCGTCAAAATCTCCAATATTAAAAGACAATTATTGGCATTGGCGATGACATGTCCTCACCAATGCTACCTGTACTTTTTTTTGCAACAGATGCAATATTTCATATTTTTTCCAGAAAAAGTTTGTAAAAAATCTACATGTAACGACCCAAACACATAACCTATAGTGACCCAAAACCAACATACCAATTCACCAAAACACCTATTCAATAACAAAGTTGCTAAAACAATATTCAGTAATGACAAAATCGCCATAATGGTTCGAAAACAAAATTCGCACAAATATCCGCAAACATGTCCATATATACCCATAACTACAAACATCCGTAAACTAATACCTATCCCCCATCTCCATCCCCATTCTGTCAACATCATTGTTTCCATCAGCATTTTTGCTCGACGAAGAAAACATGTTCGCTAATTCGAACAAACCTTGTGTATTGCTCAAGAAGGCCACCATTTGATTGAGTTGGTTTTGTGTAGCTTCGGTTGCGCTTTTAGCTACAGAAACCTGTTGGGTCAGTTCAGTACCCTTTAGTCTCTTAGTAGATTTAAACATAAAATATCCTAAGTATAGTTTAGCTGAAGATAGTTTAGCTTTAGTTCTTCAAGCACTTAGAAGATCAAGTAGTATCTTCACTTCGTTTTATGTGGCAGTTCAGAAACTAAAGAAGACCTTAACAAGAGCTTCAGTTCAGATTGGTTGGCAATGCCAAGCTGAACGGTGTTGATCTCCTCTTAGAAGCTGAAATGAAATGTTTATCTTCTAGAAGGTTATAAGGCGGGAAAAAGATATGCTTTATATCAAAAAGAATAAAGCATATCTCCTTGTGAATGAATGCTTCTAAAGTTGGTATAGAAGTACAACAACTTTACCTAAAGGATTGTTCCTAGTACCTTAAAGCATGTCTGCATTAAATGAGATCTTAACAACTCATCCAATGCATGACATGTGTCCTAGAGAACCCTTTGTAAACCCTAATTCCTTGAGTATAAAAAGAACAATATGTGAGAGTAAATATGCATCTCTTGCAATTAATGTGAAACACATTCAAAAGCAATGTTACTCCTAAATCCAACATAGAACACCGAAAGTGCTGAGCTTAAGTGTTGTAAAAAAGATTGTACTTAAACTTGTTAATTAGGTTGACTTTAAGTTATAGAGGAGACACCATATTGGTATTCCAACTACTTTGCTATTCCGCAAGCAAGTATGTCATAGATTTCATTATTTCATTCTAAAAAATTCATACGATAAAAATTAAGTATCGTGTTGTTTTTAAACTGTTCTTATTATATAATTAATAACTATATTTGTTTAAACAACACTTTTGTTGCCATGGAATGTGATTAGTTTAAATTAACAAACTTTATGTCACATTCAAGGGGACCATTAAGTGGCATCAGAGCAATTTAATTTATAAAACCTTTTCAAAGCCTTTTATAAAACTGCTCAAAAAGAATTTTAAAATTAAGATCCATTAATGGCCGCAAAAGTACCACAAATTCTTGAATTTTAGAGGGCGTCAGTTAAAGTCGCGCCGTTGACTAGTGGTGAAAATTCACCAATTAGAAGAAAAGGTTCATGTGCCACATAGTTGGTATTGAACCCCAATTCAAAAACATTATTCTAAATGGTCCTTATGTCCCAATGACAACTGGTGTGCGAAAACCTAAAGCACAATTGTCAGACAATGAAAGAAAGGCTGCTAACTTAGATCAACAACTGAAAAGTCTTATTATGTCTGTCCTACCAGATGACCAAATGAACAAAATGAATTCTATTATCAATTGTGAAATAGAAAAATCAACCTGGGAAAACCTGATACTATATCATGAGGGCCCCTATGATGTAAAAGAAAATAGGGTCGTGGACCTTAAGCTGTGTTATAATACCTTCAGATTCAAAGAAGGTTAGAATCTTACACAAACTTTCACCAAATACAAAGCTTGATGAATGAATTAGTAGATGATGTCATTAAACTTTCAAAGCTTGAAACAAATACTGGTTTTGTTAGTGCAAATATTATGATATTTAATCTATATGATCTCTTTATGTTTTGTTGATGACAAACATGTGACTTGTAATACGAAACGTGAAGTGCGCAAGTTACTCGTGATCCAAAATCATCAATGCATACATGCATCAACATCTCTTGACGTCTCAAGTCTGCAGACATTTATCTACACCCGACGTAAATCTATGTACAAACAACATTAAACTTGTAGGATGATCAAAGAAATAAGTTTTTGTCTTAAACTTTACATTTTTATAAATGTAACAAAATAATTTCTCAAAAATTAATTAGACAAATTATCTTTGATTATAAAGAAATGTTTTATGTGGTAATTATTTTAAAAATCAAATATGGCCATTTTCCCTCATAAAATAGGACATATTTTCACCAGATAAATATTTCACCACAAGAAGATAAAAACAGGAGCGTTTGTTGAGGCGACCCCTAATAAATCTAGGGGCCGCCACTTTCAGACAGACATGTTTTCAGCTCCTATAAATAGTGGGTCACTTCTAACTAATTTTAGAACATTTTGCACATATTTCTTTCAGTTCTTTCTCTCTCTAGATATCACTAAATCTCTCTAAATTCTTTGATCATTTAACTTGTTTATTCTTGTTTAAATTTTATCCAATCTTCTATCATTTCCTTCTTTCCTCAAGTGCAAGAGAAGAGCTTTCATCATCGTCAATATACGAAGTTATGTAGTCTAGTTAGTTCATTTGTAACATTTGTTACATATAGATCGAGTCCATGTCTTCCAATCTTAGTATGTTGTAGATCTAATGGTGTATATATTAGGAAGGGTTGATTATGTGATAGTTAGTAACTTAGGCCTCACAATACATTGGAGAAATGGTAGATTGGTTCCTAGCAAGATTAGACTCGACATTTAGCTTAGTGTTGAAAAATAATGTAAGCGAGGCAGTGTATGTGTTTAGGCCATAAAACACAAGGTTTGTTATGTTGGGCCATAAAACATAACGGGTTTGGTTGTACCCGAAGAAGAACTCGACATCTAGCTTAGTGTCAGAAAATAGTGTAAGCTTTGGTATAAGGTTTTCTCCGCCGAAAGGGAGCTTGTATAGTAGTAATTAACTCTCGAGTGAAATTGGGGGAGTGGAGTAAGGCGAAGAGGAGCTTCGTGACCGAACTACTATAAATCATCGTGTCCGGTTTGCATTTTCTTTTACCTTTCGCTTTACATATTTCTTTACATTTATCGCTTTACATTTATACTTGCATTGTGATCGTGATTGCATGGATTGTTGTGTATATCATGTTACTTATGGTTTTGTAGTTCTTTGTAGTAAATATTGAGAGTGTGGTTGTATTGTTAGAATATGTATTTGTAATTGAAGATCTATAATCAACACTTCTCATATTGCGTCAAACTTGATTGGTGAATTGATACAAAAGATAAAAAGTTTTTCATTGGAAACGTATTCACCCCCCTCTACGGTAATTGGAAACGAATTTATTAGAATTTGGCAAACTTCGAAAATTCATATAAAATCAACCGTAAGTCCGTAGAAGTTGTGCCACCCGCCATTTTAAAGGTAATTGAGTCTAATTTCTCTTAAAGATATTGCCAAGACTTTATTTTAAACTTAAATTAGTTAGAAATCCAAAACACTACATAGTGGTCAAAATGCTGTGTTTCGTTTTAACGTAAAACTTGTATTTTACCTTTTCCTTCGAGTCGGGCTTTTCTAGTCAATGTATTTTGAAAAACGGTGTATTTATCTTTTCAAACATTCATCTTGATTAAATTTTGAAATGGGAGAAAACTAATTTATTTTCATATAAAAACAAGCTATGTTATAACAACGTGTATCTAATACACAAAACAACGACGAATATCTATATATGTATGCTAGATGATTATGTGTATTTACTTGTGTTTTAACTTTGTTAATAGATATTTTAATAAATAATCATTACTATTGGTAATTAAGTTACTTATATATCTAAACACATGTGCCATGTACGCTATGTGTTCGTTACTAGTTTTTCCGAATTATACCTAATAGGAATTACGCTAGATCTCTTGCGTTAAGTTGCGACATTGTTTGCGCATTGCATATAGCCATTGATAGGTATATTTACAAATGTTACATAAACATCTTGTAAATCATTTTAAGTGAAGTAACGTACTTAATTTTGAGTCCATAATGTTTAAAGTTATGTTGGGAAAATAATGTCATAAAGATCACACATTAAAACCCGTCTCAAAATATTCGACACGTTAACTCACTCTAATTAGATTCTAAATAATTTTATCGTCTTGACTTGTATAGACCATGGTTTGTAAACAAAATTCAAATATTGTATTAATACACTAGAATTAAAGTAAAAAATGTATTTTTAAGTTTGCATTGTGCTTGCATTGTTCTAATACACACACATAATTATATTCCTTTTATAAACGTATAGTATTCTACAAAAGATGTGTGCTGTATTAAAATGGTTAGGAAAATCATTTATATACTCATAAAATGTCAAAAACTATGCATACTATACATAACAATAAATAGTTTTTTGCACAAGCAAAATATACGACAATTTTGAAGTAAGAAATTAACTTGTTATTTTTCATCAACCTCACCTTACAACTAGTCTTAGGATAAATAGAACACACTATGAAAATATTTATTTGTTTTCTTTTAAAATAGTGTTCGTGAGGGTCAAGAAAGATTTTTAATATACATCGATTAATTATTCAAATT
Source organism: Tanacetum coccineum (assembly GCA_026074375.1). Lineage (NCBI taxonomy): Eukaryota > Viridiplantae > Streptophyta > Magnoliopsida > Asterales > Asteraceae > Tanacetum > Tanacetum coccineum. The sequence goes on from BQNB010072725.1 coordinate 9,122, forward strand.
ATGATTGATATCATTATCGAATCTAATTGACAAATTTTTGAGTTTGGACAAGAAATCGGATTCTTATTTGTCTAGCTTTGTGATTATATCAGAATGTAACAAGAGATATTATCTTAAACCTACATACTCAATCACACTCGATTGATATGAAAATAACAACATCCTTTTCCAAGACAACAAGAATATGCATCGGATCATAACTCACACTTGTGTAAATGATGTCATATTGAGTTTACTTGTCCAATAGTTGTGTTTCAAATATTTGGCAAATATATGTATAAAATACATAAGAAGTAGACTAACGACTTGAATGTTTTGTCCAAAATAATCAAGTAATTTTACCAGCAATGACAAACGGTAAATTCGTCCATCTCTGAAAAGCCAAACATGATCAAATGCACATCATATCTAACTTTGCTCAAACAATTCAAAAGCACAACTCAAAACTCAAATTCTCTTCTTATCAAAACTTTCTCTTACTATACGCCAAAAAAAGCCAAGATGAATTCTTCTTACGAAATGATAACCCTTTTAACAATCTAAGGTTAAGGACTAGGAATACTATGAACATATTCACACACTATTAATGTTCTTTCTTTCAAAAGTGATCTAAGAGGAATTCAAATAAAAATATGAATATTATTCAAACGATAATTAATTCTCATTTTCAACAAATTACAAAACATGAATATTGAACATGAAATCGAGTACTAGGATTTATCTAGATACAAAAAAACACTCAAATAAAGCACAGATTATTTCTGATACCTAAATGTTTAACCATCCTCGTTATTACATGAAATTACAAGTCACTGCTAGACAACAAGAATATCTCAAATTGCAACTCACACTGCAATAAGAGTTTCATTGAGTAGAAAAGTGTTCAAATGTTTGTGTTATTAGCTAGGTCCAAATTATACATGCTAAACTTAACACACTCTAAGTAGGATTGACGACTTATAAATTTTCATCGGGAAACTCATAAGTACTCTATCTTGATAATCAAGACTTGGATGTCATTTCTGAAAACTCAAACCGAGAACCATTATAACTTATATAAGCTATTCCTAATAACCTAATATCAACACCATCTCCCAAATAATAGAAAAATGATCCTTGCCCAAATTTGGCACCTCCACGGATCGATGGATCCTTCGTCCTATGAATTTTTCTTCGGTTTAGGTAGATCTGCCCTATGACATTAGATTTAAACATCTTCCACTTGTCAATTTCTTGTTTAAAAGTTAAATATACATGTAACTAACCTTTTGGTAAATCATTATTATTTCTACAAAGAAATATTCACAAGATCTATTAAGGTAAATAACCTTAATTGGATTTCTTTCATAAAAGACATGCAAAGGTGCATTCTTTGAACACTCTCATTATAAAGCATTACACATTGTCACTCTTAAGCATACTCCTAGGTTCTAGATGACTCATTCTCTCTTATACTTACAACAACTTGCTTGCTCTCTCATTCAACCTTAGAATTCTACACATCTTGAACCGAAATTAAAGCATGTTAGTTGAGTCATATTAGACCTCGTATGAAAAGACAATACAAATTTTATCTTTGCTACACTTCATTAGGCAAATATAGGAATTCTATTTTTGTCTAACATCAGAATGACTACTAGAGAATCTATTGCACTAAAATTCAATTTGGACCCTAAGCGGTTGAAAATTTTTTTTTTTGATGCTTACCAAGAGTGAAGTTGGGTTCGTGGTTAAACCCATAAAAATGATCATGTTTAGCCTGAATTGAGCACCACTATGATAGTTTCCCCCCCCCCTCATTAATTTCCCCCCCATATCTCTAATTTGATTAAATGGCTCTTCCTAAATATGCCTAATGATAGTCTAGATTGATGGATTTTGTATCTAATTAGGAGTGCACACTAAGCAAGTAAAAATTAGGCTTCTCCTTAGTCAATCTAGACAACATGCACCTTACATATGTGCTTTGAAGCTTCAAGATGATAACTTGCTCCCATGTAATGCAATTATAAGCCTTCATGATTATCTTGATACTCAACGTTTATTTGCTTAGATATTAAATACATGTCTATTATAAAGGCATTTGTCTTCTTTTAGCAATTTAGATAAAATATTTCTTAGTTTATCTAAATGACACATGCTCCTAAATGCTAAATGTTAACATGTTTTACATGACGATTACATTTAAAATCATTATGTTTTGTAAGCGTCATTTTACATGACTTACGTGTTAATTGTGCACCTACACTATGTTAGTTTAATGTATGATTTAAATGCCATATAGTCTTACACATTAATATAGTTGATTATTGTGTTGATGCATGCTTAGATAAACTTGCATGCTTATATCTATATGTCTTATGCATCTAGGTATATATTTTCTCACTATAATATTTTTATTTGCGTCCGTGTCACAAATCTAAAAACTCAAAGAGAGTCGTAAAATGGTCTTATATCTCCATAGTCTTCATTCACACATTCTCTTAATCATCATCTCGCTTTCTTCCGAATAGTCCACTCTTTTGACAAGGAAAGATAACATACAAATCTAACACTCCTCTAGTAAGGTTTGAGCAACTTAAATATTTCATCCGAAATACTTAAGTATCTTTAACTTGCGATCGAAAACGTTAAAGGTCATATCCGAAAATCCATATTCAAGCCTTTTAACAACATAAGTTAAAACGCTTTCCTTTTTTCATTGACGAAAACATTTTTTCTCTTCGACGAAAACTTTCTTTCTCTTCGACGAAAATATTTTTTCTCTTCTACGAAAACATTCTTTCTCTCACGAAGCTTCTTTGTCTTTCGGTGAAATTGCTATCACACCTCTACATTCTCACTCAATCATGTCTCTACAACCATATATATGGCTAAGTTCTTTCCTCCACCATTTCCGCTACCACCTTTAAGACAACTTCATACTATATCGTGTGATTGTTCCATGAACATTTACAATGCTCGAGAAGAGCTACACAACTTCGTAGATGCTATTCATCGTACGCTTACCACCATCCGTCTTGACATTGTCAAGCTTGTCCGTTTTTTTTTTTTTTTCCATCTTTGTTTGTTTTCATCTTTATTTATTTTTATTATTTCTCACTCGCGGACGAAACACATCGAGATACATCACCATTTCTTTCGGGACAATGTCCAAAAAGGAAACATCTCCATCGAAGAAGTTGCGTTGGAAGATAACATCGCCGACATTATTTCTTTACCCCTCAAGCGCGCATCGTTTAATTATCTTCGTGTAGATCTAGGAATGATGGAACACATTCCGTTAATCTTTCTCTTCTTTTCTACTAGTCTTGATTCTAGTCTATTTTCTACTTCATGTGTCGTGACAACTTAACTACTTCATCCGAAGTACCTTAAGTATTTTTAATTAGCAAAATGTAAATTAAAATGTCACTCCTTTTGCAAAATTCATCAAAAATCAAGCCCTCCTGTTGGCGGTCCGACCGCCTCCAGACCTATTCTGGCAGTCCCCAGATATATCTGGGACCGCCAACAGCAGGCTTGTAATACCGCTCATTCTTTTCTAAATCCATAACCAAACACTCCCTCTATTTAGCTGCTACGAGCTGACGTCTACTCTATACCCAAACCTATGCCCAATATCTCTTTATAGATCAATTGGTCATCTAACACTCATAAGCATTGTTTCTTATGTTGTCAAATGTCAAGTGAAATGTCATAATTAAATGCATCTCCCCATTCTCAAACCAACCTTACAATCACTATACTTCACAATCTATCACACAAACACAATAAATCTCCTCACATAAAAACTTAGTCTCACATCTTGTAAAACGTCTTCTCTCACCTCAAATGGCATTTCCACTTCTAAACAATTCTTCTCACTTTCAATAGTCTTTTCACTTATAATAGTCTTTCTACTTCTGACGTTCTTCTCACTTTTAAACGTTCCTTTTCACTTCTAATAAGTCTCCTCACCTCCAACGTTTCTTCTCACTTCTAAACGTTTCTTCTCTCTTTTAATAGTCTTGTTACTATTAAAAATCCTCCTATATCTCTTGACAACTTCATTATTTCATCTAAAATATTTAAGTAATTTGCGAAATGCAAATATCACTTCTTCGTAAAACTTTCCAATTTCTAGAAAGTGAAGAACATAAAGAAGATATTTAATATTCAAGTGTTATTGAGTCACCACATTATTGAGTCTCTCATTATTTTTCCACCATGAAAGAACTATCACATCATTTTACATACCCACCTTTATTCCTAAACATTGACAACCAACAAAACACCAAACAAACCTTTGAATTCCTAATCATCTACTTTTGTCTCGATAGAATCACATGCACATAAATTATTAGTGCAAATGATATATCAATCATTTATGCCAACCTCTTGTCTACACGTTCCTTCTTTAGTCTCGTTCATCCTTCCCTATATTTCGGCTCTATGAAATACTTTTCATTCACATCCAATAGCATATCGTCTCCATCCTCATCTTATTTTTCTTTGTATCCTTTTAAAGTATATATTTTGGCACATCTCGCCAAGATATTAAGCTACATTTGTCTACCTTTAAAAGGTCATTTTCATAATATTTTTGTGTCAATCAATAAATGAATCCCACTCTTATTTATTAAAATTCGGTTAAATTGTGATTAAACAAACGTCTCGAGTCTTTTTATTTTAATCATTTAGGTTGTTGAGTTTAAAAGAATGGTTGCATGTGTCTAGTTTTTACTTCTTTTTTCAAGATGTCATATTTTAGAATAATAACACCTAAAAAGTGCATGTCCTAATTCCCCTGCTAATATCTCTGCTATATATTGTTGCACTTAGTCCTACTAACTTTGTTTTTATAGCCACACATCTATATCTTGATTCCTTTGTGCCCCAAACAAGGGGGATCATACACCGAGGGGGATCACTTACAAGCATCCTACTCATTTAAATTAAATTCATCGAACATATTGAGTTTCAATGGTAATTTATTTGATCCATGGATCTGCTAGAGTCACTTGAAAGAAAGTTATTATCAAGGGGTGAAATAAGCAAGGCGGAGCTCAAAGATATGTGTGTAAATAACATGAAGTTAGTTAAATTGTGAAGCCTCATCTACTTTAAAATCACCTTCAACCTTCAGGTTTCGTCTAATACTTTCTACTTATATACTTGGAGCACCTACCTTTTCCTCGTTCCTTCAACATATACACTCAAAGCACCTACCTCATTCTCATTCCACCAACCTATATACCCAGAGCACTTACTTTCTTCCCATGTCTTCATTTCATTTCTTATAACCTCCTCTCAACTATCCAAGACACACAAAATAACCTTCAACCTTTATTTCTTACGTCTTTTTCCTCATATCTTCAATCTATATACACGGAACACCCACCTTCCTTTCATTCTTTCACACTACATATACTAGGAGCACCTACCTTCTTATAATTCCTCTCACATATTTACCTTACACACTTACCTTTTTCTCATACCTCCAACCTATATGCTCCAACCATAATCCTTATTTTACCTTTTTGCTTCGACAAAAGGGGGAGAAGGAAGTGTAAACGAGTAACTTTTAAACTTTACTATGTGTTATAGTTTACATAGTTTGTCATCATCAAAAAGGGGGAGATTGTTAGTGCAAATATTACGATATTTAATCTATACGATCTCTTTATGTTTTGGTAATGACAAACATGTGACTTGTAATACGTAACGTAAAGTGCGCAAGTTACTCGTAATCACAAATCATCAATGCATACATGCATCAACATCTCTAGACGTCTCAAGTATGCATCAAGACGGACATTGGTTTACACCCGACGTAAATCACATAAGGTATGTACAAACAAGCATTAAACTTGTAGGATGATCAAAGAAATAAGTTTTTGTCTTAAACTTTACATTTTTATAAATGTAACAAAATAACTTTTTCAAAACTTAATTAGACAAATTATTTTTGAATTATAAAGAAATGTTTTATGTTGTAATTATTTCAAAATTCAAAATCTGGTTCTTTTCCCCCCAAAACATGTTACACTTTTACCAGACAAGTTTGTCACCACAAAAAGACAAAAACAGGAGCGTTTGTCGGGGCGGTCCCTTAAATAGGTCGGCGGCCCCCTTAAATACCGGCGACCCCCTAATATATCTAGGACCGCCATTTCCTGACAGGCTGTTTTTCAGCTCCTATAAATAGTGGGTCACCTCTAACTATTTTCATAACCTTTTTGCACGATTTTCTTTCAGTTCTTTCTCTCTCTAGATCTCACTAAATCTCTCTAAATCTTTGATCATTCAACTTGGTTAATCTTGTTTAAATGTGATCAAATCTTCTATCCTTTCCTCCTTTCCTCAAGTGCAAGAGAAGAACTTCGGTCATCTTCAAGATCCGAAGTTATGTAGTCTAGTTAGTCCATTTGTAACATTTGTTACATATAGATCGAGTCCATGTCTTCCAATCTTTAGTAGTGTGTAGATCCAAATGATGTATATATTTGGATGGGTTGATTGTGGGTTGGTTAGTATTTTAGGCCTTAAAATACATTGGTGAAGTGGTAGATTAGTTCTAGCTAAGATTAGGACTCGACATCTAGCTTAGTGTCGAAAAATAATGTAAGCATTGGTATAAGGTTTTCTCCGCCGAAAGGGAGCTTGTTGATTAGTGAAGTAACTCTCGAGTTGGATACTCGAGGAGTGGAGTAGGGCGAAGAGGAGCTTCGTGACCGAACCACTATAAATCATCGTGTCGGTTTGCATTTTCTTTTACCTTTCTCTTTACTTATGTCTTTACATTTATCGCTTTACTTTTACACTTGCATTGTGCTTATGATTGTGTGAATTGTTGTGTATGTTGTGTTAGTCATGGTTGTGTAGCTCTTTGTAGTAAACATTGTGAGTGTGGATATATTGGTAGAATATGCGCTAGTTATTGTAAATCCATTATCGACACTTCTCATATTGCGTCAAACTTGATTGGTGATTTGATACAAATACTAAAGATTTAAATTTTTTTTAAATGAAAACGTATTCACCACCCTCTACGGTTTCCACAATTTTCTAAGTTTAGAGCTTTATTAAGAGTTTACTAGCTTATTAGTGTATAAAGTTCTAAACTTTATCATCTAATAAGTAAATGAAATCTAATAGAGAAATAAACTTGGCATTTTGCTTTGTTTATGTAATCGGGTTGTTTTGTATTCGATTCGGTTCATCCCACGGTTCTATCTTCTTTCTCTTTTCAATACTAGTAGTTTAGAATTATTTAGTTTAAAATGATTATGTTTGCTTATTTGTTGGTTAGCATGCTTAGTGGGTAAATTTTATTTATGTTTGTTAAAAGTGATTACATGTTTAGTGAATTGAGTTGTGATGATAAAAGTGAAATATTGATTAGTGATTTTCCGGATTACTAGATTAGTGTCTTTGGTTATTTGAGCGGGCATACGCCGTATGAATAATTAGGCATTAATTTTCGTAATTGATATTCTTGACAAAAAATGTTTTCAATAAAAACCAACGTTGTGAGAAGATAATTATTTAGATGGATATTGATTCATCGATAAGGTCTTGATTATATACTTAATTTACACTTACGGATCTAAACATGTCACTTATCAAGCATATCTTTTTATATACATATCTTCGTTCGATTGCTTTGCTTATTTGTTATTTAGTTTAATCTAGTTTTTAATATTTAGTTTAAAATCAAAAACCAAAATTAAAAGATAATCAAGCATTTAAATTTCAAACAAAAACGTGGTTTTCAATTCAATTCTCGTTGGAATTACGACACTCGGAAGATTGATCATTGTTTGTCCTCAAGCAATTTTTATATCTAACGGGAAATACTTATTATTACTCGACTCGTTTACGACGAATCAGTTTTTGGCGCCCTTGCCGGGGAGAGTTGTACGATTTTCATGTTTTGTTTCGATGTTGATGCCTTGAAGATCCTTTCTGTTTTGAAAGTTTATTTCATACTTATAAAAAAAAATCCAAAAAATATTTTCTATTTCTATTTTATTTTCTTTTATACAAAATTTTTAAAAATTCCAAAAATATTTTTATTTTATTTTATTATCTTTACAAAAATCCAAAAATATTTTCTAATTCTATTTTATTTTTCTTTTAAATATATATTAGAAATATAATAATACAAATAAAAAAAATAAAAAAAATAAAAATATTATTAATAAAAATAAAAATTATTCATTATCCTCTCTTGCGTTTAATTCTTATATCTTTCTCTTCTCTTATTGTTTAATTCTTCACGATGTTCTTTTCCCCATCACCTACACTATGCGGGGGTAGTGACCTTCTATTGGGAGAGATCTACACCCTTCTTTCTCATTTTAATGATTCTTCACCTGATTATGAAACATTTTGCTTTGATATCGGAGAGAAGAGTAGTGACAGTACCATTTCTCATTTCGATCATTCTCTTCCGGAATATGAATCATTCTGTTTTGATGTCGATCATATCGAAGAAAAGAGTAGTGGCAGTACCACTTCTCATTATGATCTCTCTCTTCCTGAGTATGCATCGTTTCATTTTGATCTTTCGATTGATCTACTTCCTCCTGCCGATAGGAGTGATTCTTATCTTGAGGAGTTCGCCGATGAACTCGCTCACATCATATCTCCACCGGAGTATGATCATTTTTACTTTGATCTTGAGGACATTAGTAGTTTGGACCCCCCTGAGTCGACTCCAGTTATTGATGAGTCTACCTTACTAGTCACACCATTTCTCGATTCTAAGGAAATTTCCTTAAGGGAAGTGGAAAGATTTGATCTTTTTTTCTCCGTAACACAGTCAGGTGAGAAGAAGAGGGTGATGGAGACCCCTTCTTTTGGTTTTCATCATATGCCATCACCTCGTCCTGCTGCATACTCACTTAAGGAGGTGATGTATTGCTATTACCATCCTCACCTCACATCGGGTGATGGATTTGACCCTGAAAGTAAAAGTAAGTAACACTAGAGTCAAGCTAGAGACTCGAACAAAAATAAGCGCTTCTCGGGAGGCAACTCGTGTTATTTATCTATTAGTAGTAATAATAATATAGTTTAGTAATAATGAATAAGTGGTTTAGTAGTAATAATGATAAGTGTGGGAGAAAGAATTTAATGTGTGCTAAAACACACATCATTTTAGCCCCGGAAAACACTAATAAACGGACTAAAAACATGAAATATGCTTAATATTATTGCAAATATGTTTGATTTGTATTTTTATGTCTTGCAGGTACAAGGGATTGAAAATAAAGCAAAACATTATGACTTTCGGTTAAGATTTAAAGACGTTTATGCGTTTTTCGATATCAAGACGAAGTCGTTAACATTTCCCGAGCATGTCATTAGAAAGAGCACGATAATAAGAGTCCGACGGTGCCTTCATCTCTTATTGCGCCGGCCCAACACCATTTATATGGAACGGACCGACCCATATTTATATAGAGTTATCAATAGCAGCAGATATTATCCAGGTCAACCATACAGTGCAATCAAACAGCCCCATGTGATAAGACAGCCTGGTCCCCCGTTTAAACACAGGCCCAAGAAATGATACCAAAAGTCCAAATCCGGCAGGCCTTACTGGCTTGATATCTACGCAAGTTATAAAAAAAAGAGGAGCATCATCACTTTATATATCTTATCTTTATCTTTCGTCTTTTAATTTTTAGTTGGTAGATAGGAATAGCAGTAAAGTAGAGATAGGATAGAAAAAGTAGTGTTTAGCTTATTATTTAGTTAAGTTTTATTCCAGCTTATTTTGGTATTATTCAAGCTTATTTGCGCTTTTTGTAATCAGATTTTTAGCTTATTAATGTTGAAGACGTTTAAGGTTTGTGTTGAGATTACTTGATGTGCGTATTGCTTATTGCTTATTTCAACTTCTTTCCTTTATTTCGGTTCATTTCATTAGCTTATATTTCACATTGCTAAATCTCGGATAAGCATTTCTATGCTTATTTCATGATTTGATTTTTTTTATTCGGTTAAGCTCTCGTTAATGGCTTAAATCGAATAAGTAGTAGATCTCTTTTTGTTGCTTATTGTAGATTAAAAGTTTATAGCTTATTTCTCTCGGTTGTAGCTCGATTCGAAACAAAACTAAGGGTGTGGCGATTTTTTTTAAAATCAGCTTATTTATAAGCTTTTGTTACCTTATTGTTTCGAGAACTCAAGGATTCGAATTTGGCTTTCTTCTGTTTAAAAACAGTTTACTAAAAGATGTTGTATTGTAATGTTTTTCGAAATGGATTTGTTAGTTTAATCGATTTACAAGGATTTAAATTAGTAGCTTATTCAATTTATCATTTAGCTTATAGTTTATTCGGATTATAATGAAAGTGATTGAAAGTCTTTTTGTCTCGGGCTTTGATTAAGCTTATTTCACTTGAGATCTCGAAAAGCTATTAAGTATTTTGTTTGGTTTCGTTTTAGTAAGTGCAAAAAAGGGTATGGGTTTATTTCAAATCTTAATAGAATGAGTTTGATTCTCAATTTCAATAAACAGTAGGCATCAAATTAGTTTTCAAAATTGTTCCTAATAGTTTAATGTTACTAGTTTATTATATCTTGCTTAAATAACTTTGCTTGGCTTATTGTTTAATCGGTTCAACTCATGAGGCGAAGAGCTTACGGGTTGTATAAGCTAGCCTATTTTCTAAGTTTAGAGTTTAATTAGATTCTACTAGCTCATTAGAGTATAAAGTTTCAACACTTTATCATCTAATTAAGTAAATAAAGTCTAATTGAGAAATAAACTTGGCATTTAGTTTAGTTTATATAATCGGGCGGTTTATTCGTATCGGTTTCATCATTCGGGTTCTACTTACTTTCCCTTTTTTCTTAATTAGTAGTTTTAGTTTATTTAGCTTAATATGCTTTTTATTATTGTTATGCTTTGTCGGAACCAAATATCACTTTCACTTCACCATTGATACAAGAAAATAGATAAGAGAAAATATGGAAGAAATTTTAGAAAGAAGTTAGAGAGAGAAATTAGAGAGAAAAAGAGTTGGTTAATTCTTGCAAATGAGAAATGAACAAATGAGAATCAACACCATTTTCTGTTAGTATAGATTCACCCTTTGAACAATGATCCGGAGGCTTGGTAAAATGGAAAAGAAATTGAGCCATATTATTAGAGAGAAAAAGAGAGAAAAGAGAAGAGATGGGAAGAGTGTGTGTGCTTGTTGAGAGAAAACACACACACACACACTTTTTTACAAAAGTGAGCTTCACCCCTCCATGGAAGTATGGAAGGGGTATTTATAGTCCTAGTGACACACAACTATCATAGCTTGTCATTATTAGTCCCTATGTGTCACGCTATAAATAAACTAATGTAATTCCGGATATGTCACCATATTTTAAGGCTAACATTTTCCATAGTGGAAAATGGTATAAATACCCTACACAACTACATGGGGTGTGTGGGCTTTTACTTGGACCGGGCTCGGGATTGACTTGGGGGGGGGGGCGGGCTTTAGCCGATACACATACTATATCTAGCTTCTATTTACGAGCCCGTTTACCCTTCTAGCCTATTACAACGCTATAATTAAGTTAGTGGACACGAGGATCCTAATATAATGAACGAAACTTCCTTGTTCGACTCATATTTCGAGGCTAACAATCTCCCTCCGAAAGTGAGTTCTCTGTGGAACTCCTTCATGAGAATGCAATGAGATGGCTTTTGTCGTTAGTTCTTGTGGTCTTGCGTCTCTGCTAATTCGTTGTAGGCTTATTGTTCATTCATGCTTTTATTCCGTGTTAACATTGATCTTGAGTATTTGTCATTGTTCTTTCGACTTCGTCTTTATGTTCGAGGATCTTTAAAATCTTTCCTTGCTTGTCTTGATCTCTTTGCCACCTTGCGATCTTGTGTCTTGACAAATGCTCTTACTTTGAATCATCTTGAAGCTTGCTAACAATCTCACTTAATAGACTTGATTATCTTTGAAGGGAGATCTTGTATATCAGGAGTTGTGGTGCGGAAAGTCTTTGTCTTTAATTCTTGAGCTTTCATTGATTCTTGAATCTTGATGATATAAAATGTCTTTGTAGTTTGAGATGAGCATGTGGTAATGAATTCGACTCCAGATAGAATGAGGCATCAACCTCTAATATTTATGTATCCTTGAAATAAAACAGTTAGCAATAAACGTGGGTGGACGAATATGGCTTTGTTCATTCGTCCGGATTTGGTTAGATTAACCTCCGTTTCGTTGGGAACGTTTTTCAGTATAAATACGATGTACCTGTATTCAGGTAGATCAAATGAATCTCCTTGACAGGAGTTATCAACTCAAGCCATAGGATCTTCTAACACATATGTATTAGATTTACCATGCTTGCTTGTTCTCATTACCGGAACGTCTCAAAGCAGACAACACGGTAAGAGTGAATCAGATAGTTACTATCTCTTTATGATTATGTCGTCATACATTTACCTGGACCTTTATCGATATCCAGTTGACACAAGCTTGATTCATATAGAATCTCGCAAGTCACCTACCAAGAGCTTGTTTGATGTTGGCTCAATACTTAAGTATCACTCGGATGTTCTGGCAAAATCACAAGGATAATGTCGTAGGGACTCTTGTCTATTGCTGTGTACTTAATGATGTTCAAAAGTGTTTGTCATGGAATGTGCCTATTGGGATTTATTTATGGATCTCTGGCTCTAGAACTCGATTAGTGTGTTTTGGGTTTTAGTAATCGGAGGGGGGGGGCAAGGTGGGGGGGACTGGAGCAGACTGCCACCTATTCAATATCAACTAACTCGGAGTGAGAAAGTCAATAGAAGTCGTGTGTATCTCCGTGACAAATGAGACAAGTTTCTTTTGAGAGAAACCCGAATGGCTGGGAAAGGGTTGTGCATTGCATCACTAGGTCCATGATGTCGTCTTCAATGTCAGCAATCAACATTGTGATTCTGACAGCATATGTATTGACCCGGTTTCTGCCTTAAGTTGTTGTGGAGGGACTTCATTCTTTTACCTTTATCCATACATTTTCTTTTTAATTCTTCAACCTTCAATGCCTTACCAGACGTCTTTACTAGAACACATTGTTGTGGATTGTTCCAGTGTTAGATCAATTCTTAGGTCGGCATTCTCCCTTATAACTATTCATCTCCATCATACATAAGGACTGACTATTTCTAACTGGGAGTGTCCTTGGTAGTTCCCTCCGGTTCTGGTTGGATTCATAGGACAAATACCGTAAACTTACCACCTTATGTCTTCAGATATCGTCGTGTGATAATAAGTTGTTGTAAGGTATGCAGATCGTAAACCATAAAACCTTTTCGAATAGCATTTCGAGTCTTTTAGATCACATTTTAATTACATTTCTCCCTTATTTTAAATTCTATGTAACTTAAAGATTTTGAAATACTGGTGTGATTAAAATTTGTCTTGAAAAGGCCATGGAAAATGTTGAAGCTTGCATGAATATTTGGAAATGTGTCATCTTGGCTCCCCCTGTAAATTTTACATATGTTTGACACCAATAAATGATACCAAGTTGTTAAAATCGATATAAAATTGAGGTTGAAACTTTTAGTCATCTTATAACTAGCATTCTATTGAATTGTTCATTATCTATCTTGTTGTATATAAGAGAATTTTTGGAATGGTTTGATTACCATAAGAATGGTTGTGATATGATGGATCCAAAACATAAAAGTTGTTTTTCTAAAAAACTCCCCTTGACAAGATGGAGTGGTTGAAACACAATTTTGAAAGATTATGAACGTCATGTGAGAAATTCTGAAAAATTTAGTGTTCAACATTTTGAAATACATTCATGTTGGAAAGACTTCTCTTTCAACTCTAATGGGTAAGCGCAACTTATGCGTACACTATCTTTTTCTTGATTGCAAACTTTGAATGTCTTGTAAGAACAGCTCAAGACCGAGAAAAGTTGAATTTCTCGTTGTTAGGATAAGTTATCTTTATAGATAAGCTTTCCTTTATTTGAAGTCCGGGTTACGTACTGATATTTGCACATAAGCCATTAAGAAAAATTAGAAATGACATGTTTTGAAAGCATTTGAAACTCCTGTTCGAACTTCATTTACACGCCCGTGTCGATATTAATCAACATTTCTAGGTACGTAAATGTTATCGATTCCAAGAGACATGTCGAGAAGAATATTTTTTGAAACATTTTCTGATTTTTTTGATTTTGTATTTTCTTTTTGAAATTTTATATTTTTGTATTTTATTCTTTTTTTTATATAAAAAATATTTACATGTTGACCTCAGCATTGTTATGTGATGGTGAAATAGTAATTCCAACTCTTGTCGTGATGTAGCTGTCTTGTCTGCTGGAGGAACAACTTTTGGAACCAGCTTTGAACGTGACAGTTCATTGCTGTGGTCGTGAATTTCGAGTTCTGAACTGTTATGATCAGAAGTCATTTGTCGTGGAGGAGCGAGGCCTGAATTGTTGTGAACAGACGTCATTCGACATTGAGGATCGAGGCCTTAAGTTTTAAACCTTCTTGTATGTCAATGTCCTTTTGAGCTAATAGTCCTAGAGTGTCTTTGAACTTACGTTCAAGTTTGTCATAGTCAACTGTACGATCATTAAAGGCTTTGTACCTCTCAAACTCAGTCTGTTTGTTTTGAAGTGCAACTAAACAACTATCCCGGATACTATTAGATTCCCCTAGAGTTCTACTAGTTTCCGCAAGAATAGATTTGCACTCAGTTAACTCTTGAGTCAATGTTGCATTTTCTTTCTTTAATTGCTTTTGAATCTTTTTATTTTCATCGACATCAAGTTTTAAATTAGCAAGTGCAACACACTCATCATCACATTCTACATCATTTTGGTCATCCTGAATATCATTATCACACATATCCGGTGAGTCAGGAATGACATTATATCTCCCGTTTTCCACAACACATGTGTTACTAATGGATCTCATATTTGGTCAAAATGTTGTATGTCATTGGGCAAACACTTTTAGTATCAGTATCGTATTGTACCTATTCAATGGCTCCGGTCTGTGCATGAGTATGCATTAGGAACCTCCTGAACTTTGCCATGTAACTGGTAATGTGCTTCAATCTCTGGTTCATCAATCTCTTCTTCCGTGTACTGCTAGCCAGACAGCAAATGCTCTGCTTGAAGTTTCGAACCACGTTCTCAGCTTGTTTACACAAACAACATCTTTTCTTGTGTGATAGTGGGTCCTTTAACTGCGTTTTGGCTTTTGCATTCCTTAGAATAATGACCAAATTCCTTTGCAGGTTAAAAAAACTGGTATCCCAGACTGATTGTTGCACTACTGGACCTACCACCTACAGTTTTTCCTAGCCCCAACAACATTCATACCCTCTTGATTCCCAATGTCCAGTTGATTGTCATTCTTGTATCTTGGAGTAGTATCCACATTTTCGTTTCTGGTGTTTGTTTTTGTGTTTTGAGGAAGTTCTGAGGTTGTTGTTGGTAGGTTTGTAGAGTTTCTTAAAGTACTTTGCAATGAGAGCCAAATTTTTCTGCAATGTATTTATCTTCTGAGCTTGTGTCAGGATCACTATCTTCTTCAGAAGCGCGGACTAGGATGGTTGGTTTGATTGTTTGCTATCTCCTTTCGCCTTTGTATCTTGTAGTTGCATGAGATTGGTTGTAAGTGAAGTTTGATTTGGTGATATTATGATTTTTGAGGTTTTGATGTTTGTAATAAGGTTTGAACGTGTTTGAGCGAGTGTAGCACAGTAGAAACAAGTGCTAATGGGTTAGCTATTCTTGGCCATTCTTTTCAGCACGGTGTTCATGAACTTCCTTTTGATATTTGTTTCAGAATGTAAAAGGAGCTTATGGTATGAAACTTCATCCAACTTGTGTTTTATGTGATGTCACCAATTGTGACAAATCTTGGACCATTCTGGTTGAAAGTTGTTGAAGAAATTGAACATTGAATTGCATTGTTTGCTACGGTCAATTGTTTCTGATCATTTCATTCATCATTTTATGAATCTTGTGTTTTGTAAGACGCAATTGTTTCTCATTCGAGAAAAGGTGAATTGACCAATACTCCCAAAATATTTTTGTCTTGACATCTTGAATAGTGAGTGATTCACCTTGTTTGAACCTTTCGAAGGGCTTCCCACATTTTATTGAGCTGTCTACATGCATCTCAGTTTGAGTATATTTCATCTCCAATTCTCGTCAATATCAAATGAATCGCTTCTTTTTCAGATTGAAAATGAGCTTTGTTTTCAGGAGTCATATTCATAACTGTCTCAACTGATGTTTGTGCAGGAATTTCTTGAGAATCCTTTGTTGCCGGAACAGCTGGTATTGTGACCATTGTTGGAGTGTAGGGACCTGTGAGAATGCATTTTCCGTATGCATTTCATTTGGTCTTGTATCAATGTATCGTACGAAACCGTTGATCGCAATTTGTGAAATCGTCCAGATACAAGCATAGGTGGACGATCCATTGAACCTGCTGCCATTATGGTTGTTGTGCATTTGACTTGTTAGTTGTGGAAGTTTGCAATTGGACGTTGTCATGTTGACTGGATTGAAGAATCATGAAGTGAGAAGGATTCGGTAGGAATCTTAAGCAGGTAAAGTGAGTGTTGGTTGGGAGTTGAGTACAATTGATGTTTACGGGATTTTACAAATCTGATTTAAAACCGAGAAAGAATCGGTATCTTCGAGGGATTTACAAAATCAAGAAAAAACCGTAAAACAAAAATGACAAGATCGGTTCTTATGTAAATCACCTAGTTCGGTTCAATGCTTGTTCGGTTTGCTGGTTCGGTTGTCTAGTTCTATTGTCTTGTTCGGTTCTAAAGGAAAAGCTAGTTCGGTCCTCTAGTTCGATTGGTTAGTTCGGTTCTAAAGGAAAGCTAGTGCGGTCCTCTAGTTCGATTCAGCAAAAAAAACGACTAGATCGGTTGACTCGTTCGGTCCCAAAAGGGATTACTAGTTCGATGATTGCTTGTTCGGTTCGATGGTTCGGTTGTCAAAGAATTTACTAGTTCGATCCTCTGGTTCGATTGTTTTGTTCGGTCCTTAAAGAATACTTCTAGATCGATTATTGCTAGTTCGGTTCTAAAAGAGATCGACTAGATCGGTTATCTAGTCCGGGTCTCTCGTTCGGTCCAAATATAATCACCACTCGTTCGGTCCAAACAAAAACCACTCGTTAAATCCAAATATGATCACCACTCGTTCGGTCCAAACAAAAACCACTCGCTTCGATCCAAATATGATCACCCACTTTTACAGAGTCCAAACAAAAACCACTCGTTCGGAGTGTTTGTTTTGCTGCTCAGCGACCCTTAAGGGTGCGTTTGGGACAACAGCGCCATTAGGGTGCGTTTGGATTATTAACTCTAATAAGGGTTTGTTTGGTTTTAATTATCTTGTAAATTGTTGATTTCGTTTAGATATATATATAGAAACGCGCTTATATTTTGCAACACGGATTGATTAAAGAGGGGAAAACTTTGAGTTTTGTAAAAAAAATGGAAAACATTGTATAAACGGCAAGGTCATGCTGAAATTTCTAAAAATTGTTATACTTAGTAAATTTTCATTAAAGTTTATATTATTTTAGAAACCCGATTGTCGGTTACCCTTTATCACTTCACTTCATTATCATGTTGCTAGAATTCAAGAAGAAAAGAGAAGGAAATTAGAAGAAGTTTAGAGAGAGAAAACTAGAGAGAGAAAATGAAAGAGAATGGTTGAATTAACTTGTAAGAGTATGTTTACAAATGAACCAACACCATTTTCCTTGATGGAAAATGGTATATATACCCTACACAACTACATGGGGCGTGTGGGCTTTTACTTGGGCCGGGCCCGGGATTGACTTGGGCTTTAGCCCGATACACATACAATATTAGCTTACATTTACGAGCCCGTTTACCCGTCTAGCCTAATACAACGTATATTAATTTAGTGACCGAGACATAATATAATTATGAACGAACTTCCATTGTTCGACTCAATATTTTGAGGCTAACAATCTCCCCCGAAGTGAGTTCATTGTGACACTCCTTCGTGAGATCAATGAGATTGCTTTTGTCGTTGAGCTCTTGTGATCTTTGTCTCTGTCTACGTTGTAGGCTTGTTCCTTCATGCTTTGTGATCTTTGATCTTTAGCCTTTGTCATTGTCTTTTGACTTTGTCTTTTTCGTCTGAGATCTTTAAATCTTTATCCTTCCGTCTTGATTGTCTTTGCCACCTTGCGATCTTGTGTCTTGACCAACATGCTCATACTTTGCATCATCTTGAAAGCTTTCTAACAATCTCCCTTGATAGACTTGATATCTTTGAAGGAAGATCTTGTATATCAGAGTTTGTGCGGAAGTCTTTGTCTTTAATTCTTGAGCTTTCATGATTCTTGAATCTTGATGCTTATAGAATGTCTTTGTAGTTTGAGCATGAGCATGTGGTAATGAATCCGACTTCAGCTGGAATGAGGCATCACCATCTCCATCTTTATGTATCCTGAAATAAAACAGTTAGCAATAAAGCGGGTGGACGAATATGGCTTTGTCATTCGTCCGGATTTGGTTAGATTAACCTCCGGTTCCGTAGGACCGTTTTACAGTATAAATACTGTACCTGTGATCAGGTAGATTCAAAGAATCTCCTTGACAGGGTTTCCAGCTCAAAGCGTAGGGTCTTCTAACACAGATGTATTAGATTTGCCATGCTTGCTAGTTCTCATTACCGGAACGTCTCAAAGCAGACAACACGGTAAGAGTGAATCAGATAGTTACTATCTTTCTGACAAAAGAATCTGCTTGATACTCATTCAAACATCAACATCAATCAATTAAGTTATTTTTTAAGTTACAATCAATTAAGTTAACAATAATTACAAGTATGAAATTGCATGAAGAATTTTGGGTCATGATGGTTGTAACATCAAGGTAAGACAAGTTACAATTTGGTCATAAACAACATAAGTGAAGCACAAGTGAGCTCATGATCAAATTTAGCAATAACAAACTGTAATTGCATACCAAAAAATAAGTGATTTGGATGAGTTTGTGTCACACCCCCAGACGGGGCCTGGACGGAATACGTGTCCGAGGGCGTGACGTCATAACAATCCGAACACAAAGCAATAAAGAACGACCACTAATATATGATTTTATTTCTCCTTTTTTACGCTTAAATTTTTTGCATTTACTTTTTTCGTTTCTAAGTTGTGGGGGGGTAAAACCCGATATTTTTGAACATTGAGGTCAATGTTCCATTCTAAGTGTGAGAGGGGGGGGGGGGATTTCTATCAAAATTAATCATACCTGTGCTTGTCTGTGTCCCTCGCAACCTCGTTTTAACCAAAATATTGCTTTATTTTATGATTAAAAAAATTTCTCTTAGTTCTTGTTAGATATGTGAATAAGTAGGCCCGTATAACTAAGGATATTTTGACTTGACCGAGTATTAAACTCTAGCTTTTCCCTTAGCTTTCGAGACTAAGCGTTTGCTAAATTTTAAAATTTTGCAAAGAACAAAAAATGATAGAGTTAAATATAAGTTAGATGCTAAGCGTGGAGTAGTTGGATCTCTTTAGAGCTCATAGAGGTTAATTGTGGCTTTTTTCTCCCACCAACTTAATAAACGTTATATAATTGTTAAATAAATAACGTTACTTAGTTTTTTGCGATTTTTAGTTTAAATCCCTTCGTAGAGATTCCTTCTGGTAAAATTAAGATACACATAGAGGTTTTGTCAGCGTTGTGGGACGCTACCGGGTCTTGTCGGTTAGGACGCCCGATGTCTCGGAAGCTACAAGACCGCATGACTTGAAATTTAGCTTAATAATATATATAAAAAAATAAAAAAATAAACCGAAGCCGAAATAAGACCATTGTCTCTGGTCGGTTCGATTGATGTTGGTAGTCGTCTAAAATGGTAGAGGAAACAAAATTAATAATAAGAACTGTGGGCTGATAAAAGTTTACTGTCTCTGGTCGGTTCGCTCCTGATGTGGCAGTCTTCAAAAGAAGGCCCATAGTAATAATAATGATCCGAGACTGATAAAAGTTTACTGGCTCTGTCGGTTAGGACGCCCGATGTGTCAGTCTTCAAAAAGGTCGAGGAAATACCCGAAGTTGAAATAAGACTACTGGCTCTTTTAGTTAGGACCCCGATGTGTCAGTTGTTTAAAGGACCAAGGGCTAATATTGCTTAATGTTAATAATAAAGCCAAATTTTGACTCCGGGGATATCTCAAAAAGATATCCCCTAAATCGTGTGAAATCAATAACCTTAATGTAGACCTTATTCTCACTATATCGTCTCTTTAGGAAAGGATTTCAAACTAATTATGGGTCTAACCGGACATCTTTATGATAATAAGGACATAATTTATTTGTCACCAATAATAATAATAAAATCCTTATTTTATTTTATTATAAAAAGCATGTTTAAAGTGATTCATAGTGGTAAGGTACGATACACCATTAGATAACCATCTCTAGATTTTTAAGACAACCAGAATGAATTTTTCAAAGATTACATTTAAGACAATTTCATTATTATTTAAAATGATTTTATACTTAAAGTGACTTTCTTTATTTTAAATTGATTTTTATAAAAACATGTTTTTAATTTGGTCTTTCGAGTAAAGTCGATAATTGGTATAAGAATTTCCGTCTTTCGTATTGATTTTTTTATGTGTTCATTTGTCGTGGTACGCCTGTTGATTTTCTTTCGTTTGCGCTTTCACTTGGTGCATATACGTATTCCTTCTTTCAAAGGATTCTTATGTCATTTGATCCACATCTATTTGCATATGTGGAATCTCCTATATGCATTCTAACCTTTGACTCGATATTCGTTTGTTATCTTATTTGATTGTTCGTAACCCTTGGAGTTCGTTGATACCGTTGAATCGTGGAAGCTTTGATGTGATTGTGGGAATGGACTGATTGTCCAAGAGGAAGATTGTGATAGTATGTCATGAGAAGGTGGTTATATACCGTTGGAATGTGATGAGATACTTCGGGTTCATGGTAAACGTACTCAAGGATTCGTGAAAACCTTAATGAACATAAAGGTAGATGAACCGAAATTGAGTGATATTTGCGTCGTACGAGATTTTATTGATGTGTTTCCAAAATAATTGTCGATGACCACCATGGCGACAAGTTGAGTTCCACATAGATTTGGTTCCTGGAGCGACGCCAGTCACGAAGTCTCCATATCGTCTAGCACCCTCGGAAATGCAAGAATTGTGTGAACAACTTCGAGAGTTGCAAGACAAGGGTTTCATACGACCTAGTTATTTTCCGTGAGGAGAACCTATGTTATTCATGAAGAAGAAGGATCGTTCTTTTCGCATGTATATTGATCATAGGGAGTTGAACAAATTAACTGTTGTTATCCCACTAGTTTAATCCATTACACAACTATAATCTATACCAAGATGCTAGAAAATAAGAAGAAATCTTAGAGAGAGAAAGTAGAGAGAGAAACAAGAAGATTAGATTAGAGAGAGTTTGGAGGATTACAAGTGAAATGAAATGTAACCAACACCCTTCACCAAGTGTGGTGAAGGGATATTTATACCCTAGCCTTCTAGTTGGCTCATGGGCTTTCTTAACAGGCCGGGCTTGGCTAAACTTGGGCTTTCACCCTTAACATGGACAACATTAGATTACAAACCAAGCCCGATGATACCCGACTAGCCTATTACATAACAAGACCTATTTGACTTAATGAGACCGATAACATTCTTGTTTGACTTAATATAATTAAGGCTAACAATCTCCCCCAATGTTGAGGTCTCTTTCTTCAAACTTCTCTGTATCACCGATGACATTGAAGATATGACGTTTAACGTTTATGCTTTGCCTTGTTATGGTCTTGTCTTGTTTGTAATGGCTTTGTTCATCCATGCTTTGTGATCTTGATTTTGAGCCTTTATCTTTTGACTTTAAATTCTTGAGATCGTTATCTTGCATCATCTCCTTGACTTGAATCATCTTGATTTGACTTCCTTGATCAACTTGTGCTCTTGACCAACATGCTCATACTTGTTACATTCTTGTTTGACATATGTGATTATAAGTCTAACAATCTCCCCAATTGATGATTCTTTATTTGACTTTGAGGCTCTTTGATGGTGGGGAAGATTAGAATCAACTATCTTGACGTTGAATGATTGACTTTGAAAGCTTGAGTATGAGCATGTGGTTTATGAATCCGACTTCGCTGGAATGAGGCTGCAACACCGTCGTCTTATCCTGAAATAAAACAGTTAGCAATAAAAGATGAATTTGGCTTTGTCATTCATCTTGAGTTCGGTTGCATTAACCTCCGGTTTCCCGTTTTATAGTATAAATACTATACCTGTGATCAGGTAGCTCAAAGCGTAGGTCTTCTAACACATATGTATTAGATTCACCATGCATGCTAGTTCTCATTACCGGAACATCTTAAAGCAGACAACACGGTAAGAGTGAATCAGATAGTTACTATCTTTCTGATTTAGTCGTCAATTCATTTACTGGACCAAAATTGATATCCAGTTATCACAAGCTTGATTCATATAGAATCTTGCAAGTCACCTACTAAGAGCTTGTTCAGGATTTCCATCTTCACTGTGAATACTTAAGTATCACTCGGATGTTCTGGCAAGATCTCAAGGATAATGCGTAGGACTCTTTGTTACAACTTGTGAACTTTATGGTATTCAACAAGTGTATTTTGACATTGTGTCCTAATGAGATTTATACTTTGATCTCTTCTTGGCTCTAGACTCGATTTGTGCACTTTTGGTTTTAGTAATCGGAGGCTGGAGCAGACTGCCACCTATTCAATATTAACAATCTCGGAGTGAGATGTCAATAGATAACATGTGTATCTCCGTGACAAATGAGACAAGTTTCTTTTGAGAGAAACCCTAATGGTTGGAAAGAGTTGTTCATTGCATCACTGGGTCCATGACGACTTTCTTCAATATCAACAATCATCATTGTGATTTTGATAGATTATGTATTGACCTGGTTTTTTCCTAAGTTGTGTGGAGGGCTGCTTTGTTTTCACCCTTTATCCATTGATGACATCAAATAATGTCTGATTTATAGCATCATTTATCCCATGTAATTAACCCATTTTATATAATTATCGCAAAGAATTGTTACTTAATCGTTTATATTTGAGAATTGCAGTAATTATGGAGTACTTGGTAAATATTAGCAAAAGGCGTGCATT
>BQNB010072726.1:0-24506 GCA_026074375.1 Tanacetum coccineum
TAAAAAGATAACGGGCGTTATCCCTTATAACAAATAAACCATACCTGTTAACATTTCCAAAGCCCAAAACAATCACCCATGGCCCAATCCCGTTAAAAGCCCAAAGTCAAACAAGTATAAACCCTGGGTCATCGAAGTCAAACCCCCAACCCTTATAAGTAAAAAGCGGGAAAATCTATTTTTACTGTAGATCTTCTTCAACCTTTTCACCCAGGGTCAAATCATAGGGCAAATCCCAATTGAAGGACAAAAAGGACAATTCATGGGATCAAGTACACATGGGCAGAGTTATACATCACCTAATGCCCTCATTGGCTAAGACCCATGTGAAGAATGACACGTAGGCTAGTAAGGAAGCACAAGGAAAGGGGAATTTTGCACTCATTCTACACTTAGAAGTAACACAAGGGTGTCACATCACGGATTGCCACGTTGGCAATCCGTGTGACAAAAATTTAATCCAACGGTGTACAAGATGGATCCAATGATTGAGAAATGATCAAGGGCCAATGTTGAGAGGAGCGTGTAACAACCAAGGGGTCTGGAAGTTTTAGCATAAGGCTACAAATAGCCTCTCATTCTCACACACAAGGGGATCTTTTTTTTTACATAGTTTTTTAGCTTTTTAGGAAATTTAGCTTAAGCTTTTAAGTTTTAAGTCAATGTAATTTTCATTTAAACTTTTGTAATTTTCTTTTCAAGTAATGTAATCAAGCCTTTTTAGTTAATGAAATTTGAGTTTTCTTTAATAAATTTGTCAAAAAGCTCTAGTGATAGTGTATGGACCAATAAGCTCTTATAAGCTCTCACAAGTCTATAAGCTTGTGATTGAGCTCAATTCAGTCTTTAACTCACTTAAACCTTAAAATCAGCTTAATTACCTTGGATTATTAGATTTAGAAGCTTATGGAAGGGAAGCTAGCCATGGATGAGCTTCCAAGGACTTTACTAGCTTATCCATAAGGATAAGCTAGAGCTGTTGATGCTCATTTGAGCTTAATTTAGCCTTTGTTTAGCTAAGGCACTTGTAAGTCTTCTTTACTTTTCTGTCTTTAGTTTTCTTAGTATAGTTTTGCTTAAATTTGCTTATTAATTGCTTACATGCTTATTTAGTTGCTTATTTGAGCTTAAATCTGTTTCTAATTGCTTATTAATGATGAATGTCTATCTGTCTTTAGTTTCCTTCCTATAAATCATAAAAACCAAAAAAATATTTAGCATAGTTTGTAAGACTTTAATTCTAGCTTTTCTAGTTGTTGAAATAAGCTCACTAGGTTAGTTATAAGCTAATAGCTATATGGTTTTAAGGTTTTGTTAACTAGATTTTAAATCTCCAAGCTAAAGTGAAATCTGTCTAAATATAAAGGGGTGTTTGGATTAATGCAATTCGATCTCTTAAAGTCAAACTGAATTGTGCAATTTATTTTGGTTAGTTTGATTTTCAAATTTGATTAGGTTTTGAGCAGGTTTGTAGGATTTAGAATCTAAAATTCAATTAGCTATTAGATTAGATATAGGTAAAGTTAGCTTAAAGCTTATTTTCACATTTCTAGCTTATTTCTTAGGTTAATTTAGCTTTAAAAGTTCATCAAAAATCTTAAAAATACAAAAACAGTAGTAAGTAGATTTTAGGTTCTTAATCTAGATACTTAGCTTATATAATTTAGTTTTATGGTTAAAAGTTGTAGCTTATAAGTAGTTTGATAAGTTGTCAAAAGCTCAGCTTCTATCATTGCTTATTGAGTATTTTAGCTTAAGTTGTTTTTAAGCTTTCAAGTCTTAATTCCTGAGTTTGCTCTTTATACCACTAGATTCAGTTAGTTTAGAGTGTTGTTAGTTTAATTAGCTTATCAAATTTAGTTGCTAGGTATTATAAGCTATCTAGGGCAGCTTTTAGTTTCAAAATTGAGTTTAATTTGAGTAGTGTGCAAGCTTTTAAGTTAAAAGTAGCTTTTAGCTCTTAAAAGCCAAGTTTTTTGTAAACAACAACTTGAAAAGCTTTTTGAGAGCTTATTTTTGAGTTTCAGCTTATATTTTCTTTATTAAAGAAGCTTAAAAAGTTGTCCTCTACAACTTTGTTCTTTTGAGTTTTCAAAAAAAATATATAAAAAAAGGTGTATGCCCAGACTTGAACCCGTGACCTCTCCCACACAACACACACGACTTACCAATTTGCTTCAATAGCTCATCCAACCACATTCCTTTTCATTTAATCCTTATACTCTTTTTCATTTTCTTTTTCCTTATTAAGCCGTAGCTTTTTAGCTTATTTCCCCAGCTTATTAGATAAGCTAGGGGCTTATTTTTATTTTTCCTTTGTTCTTTGTTACATTTAGGACTTTTCCTGAATTTTTTGTAATTTTCCCTTTATTATATTAATTTCTAGAATTTTTCTTAGGTTTTAACTTTCGAAAATTGATAAAAAAATAGAAAAAGTTTTTAGAAAAATACAAAAAAATAGTTTTTAGTTTTAGAAAAATTAGTTCTAGTTTTACATTCATTAAAACCATTTTTACCACTTTTAGATTTTTATTTTCATTTTTAAGCTTTTAATTTTAATTTTAAAAATAGGATTTTATTATAAAAAGTAATTAAAAATAGTTTTCTGAATTTTTATAGTATTTTAGACTTTTCTAAGTTTAAAAATCATTTTTTTAGAATTTTTAAGAATTAATTGGCTATTTTCTAGGATTTAAATAGATTTAATTAGTTTTTAATTCATAATAAATTCAAAATTAATCAAAAAAATAATTTTCTTTTTCTTAAAATTTTCTTTTACCTTAATTTAGGTTTAGAAATTTAGTTTGCATTTTTAGGAATTAATCTTGCCTTAGTTGCTTATTTGTCGCGTTTAATTTGTTCCCGTTAATTGTTTTTGTGCTTAATTGCTTTAGTTTTCTTATTTTAATTGTTGCTTTTAATTAGTAGATATAGATAATCAAATCAATCTTTGTTTTAATTCAAATCATTATCCAAACTAGAACGTGGTTTCAATTTCATGAATCGTTGGGGAAACGACCCGGGGAATCATACTTCCCGGTTAATATACGTATTATATTATATTATATATATATTTTGAAGAATTTCCTTTTTACCTTTGTCCTCAAGGGTAATCTGGTAATTTTCCATCGTATTATATATTATATTTTACGTGTATAGATTCTGACGAATCATATACTTTGTAAAGAGTATATTGGATTCATAAAAATGCTTTTGATTACACACCGTCCTCGCAAAGGTAATCATACAACATGAGTTTTGAAATCCAATTTTCATATTTCATATTTATGAAAAGCAAGTATGGCAATTAATGATCTTTATTTATTTAGTGATCATAAACAAAAGAAGTTTTACACGTAGTCAATTGTTTGAGTATGAGTTAAAACTCTTATCTTCAAACGTGCAATAAATGTGTATACAATTTTGTCCATGTGAGTCTTCTCTCTTAAGAACTCATTTTAACCTCATAAAATTAACCGATTGGTAAAAGACCAATCAAGTTCCAAAAATGATTATCTTTCTTGGACTACATCTTAGTATTCATAGTTTGAGTCATTAATTGGTCTCAAGAACCGACAATGCAACACTATGATTAGTAGGTTCACCGTGATCCTCTAATTCATGTTCTTTAGCATTAATATAAAGCACTCAGGTACTTGAGGTATCTTTTTGTTCAGGTGCCTGGGATCATGAAAATCTTGAATGTTAAGTATCCCTAACAAATATGGTTTCGGATGGCATACTAAGGGGGTGTTTTTTTCGGCTTATATGTGGGCTTATAAGCTTATTTGCTTTCGGCTTAGATAACATAAGCCCCAATTTTCTGCCTTTTTTAAGACTTATGGGCTTATATAAGTTTATTACGATACGATAAACTTATATAAGCTCATATGTCCCAATATAAGCTAGAAAATTAAGGCTTATGTTATATAAGCCGAAATAAAATAAGCTTATAAGCCCACATATAAACCGAAACAAACACCCCCTTCACATTTTTGTTTATCTAAAGGGAGATGAAACATCATTGCAAAAGGCTATAAATGGAATTGGTACCAACACTCACGAGTAGGGGTGTTAGTTGGGTCGAGTTGGTCAGGTTCGAGTTAATTCGGGTCAGGACTAAATATTTCATACCCGACCCGACCCTATTTGAATTCAATTCACTTAGATTTAGGTCAGTTCTGGTCGGGTCAATTCGGGTTTGGTTCGGCCTTTTTGACACCCCTACTCACGAGTACGTTGTTGTGCTATTCTATGCTTAGTGGTGCCCCTTCTCGACAATACTTAGACCAAGTTTATCAATAATGTCTTCATTGTATTCTTCCATCCCTCATTATGCTATAGAAGAATCTGTCGTGAAGCCAAGGTTTGCAACCATTGTTCTTACATTTCCATATCCAAATATAAGTATATATAATAATCCATGGTAGCCAATTATGTATGGTTTGAGAAACAAAAAAGATGTGAATGGGTTCTAGAGGTGGTAATTAGAATCCATTTACTCAGAAAAAAGGTCAATTTAGGTAATGTTTTAACTCTAATGGGTTAAGTGTGTCATTTATAAGAGCTTTCTTAAACTAGAATGGGTCGAGCTCTTAAATTGTAAATTTGTTTAACAATATAGCTTTCTAGTAATATATAAATAAATCGATTTTATAATATGCAAAATTAGATAGTGTATGCCCGTCAATCTTAACTTGTTTTGACCCATCCCATTGACTTAAGTAGAAATGTTGATAACTTATCCATCTCATCGATTTTGGTGGCCCTGTGCTAAATTAAAAAATAGGCTTTTGAACATGATAGTCTACACGTATGTCACATCAATCATGGCCACGTTGGCAATCCCCTAAAATCCTATTGGCTATGAAACATGGAGAGGAATGAAGGGCTTAGATGAAGGATTGAGAGGCGGTTTGAATTGGAAGGCTAGGATTAAAGTTCACAGACGCTCCTGAGGTTCTGGATCCTTCCTTACATCACTATAAAAGGAGGCCTTCATCACACAGATGAGGCGTGTAGGATTTTAGCTTAAGTTTAGAGTAATTTAGCTTATTATAGTTATTTTTAGCTTATTGTCTTAAATTTAATGTAATTTCCTTTTTAAAGCTTGTACTCACTTTTGAATATCAATAAAATTATGTTTGATTTAAATTAGTGTTTAATTCATGTTTTTACTTAATGCACTATTGGTTTAATTAAGCTCAGTTTTAATCTAATAAGCTCTATAAGCTCTCAAATACTTACTTTAGATAGTTACTACTCACGTTAAGCCTTTAAAAGCTTAACTGAGTTTAGACTTTAATCTCAAATATCTCTCCCCTAAATTGCCTCAGCTTATTAGATGATAAGCCAAATCTGGATGGGCTTATGGACCTTACCCTTATTTGATAAGCTGGAGCTTCGTTGACTTAAGCTCAATTATGCATTTATGTTCCCTGTTTAGTGGGACAAAAGGGTATTCGTTCATTTCTATGGTAGTTAATTTTCTGCTTTAGCTTATTGTAGTGCTTATTTACTGCTTAATTTTGCTTAATCTCTGCTAGTTTATGTTTAAATGCTCTTAATATGCTTTGTGCATGAATTTGCTCTTTCACTAATTTGTAGCTTGCCCTTAATATGTTTTAGCTTTTAATCGTTAAATTTTCAATGTTCTCTTAAGGAGTGTTTTTGGGTCACATGGACAGCCAAATGGGTCAAATCTATTTTAGGTTTTTAATCAATACACTTTTGAATAAGCTTCAATATTAGGCTTCTAAAAACTAGTCTTTACATAATTTTAAACTTGGTTTTGGTTTAAGCTTTAGAGTTGTTGATTAAAGAACTTAAGTTTGGTTAGTTTTAATCTCCTGACAAAACTGTTTTAATCTTAGTTTCATAATGTGCACTTAGGGTATAGTATTTTTTGTGATCAAATGAGTTAAGTCAAATCATTTATGAATCGGTTTTAAAGTCACATAGGTCTTTTTAAGAGGATTTAGTTAAAAACAGTTTAGTAAGGTGGTTTTAGTTTAAACATGATAGCTTTTTGGTGTAGGCTTTTTAGTCATTAATCTAGCTTTTAATAGTTTAATCTTTGTTAAATTTAGCTTTTAGTAGTCTAAAGTAAATCTGTTATGTTTTTAGATTGTTAACTTGTTTTTAAGCATCTTAAAATCTAGTCTCAATATAGTCATTTTAAACTCATAAAAACCAAAAACATTAGTAGCTTATACTTCATTTTCATTTAGCTTTTCTAGTTTATTTTCTTAGTTAAATTTGCTTATTTATGCTCTTAAGTGCTTATTAGGTCATAGTAAAAATATGTTTGAGCTTATTTTAGGGTTTAGAGCTTATTTTCATATCTGAATTTAGGGTTGAAATTTTAGTCTTTTTCAAAAGTCTAAAACCAAAAGTATTAAATCTGTGTGAATCAGTTTATTCAGTTAGAATTTTCATAGCTTATAATTGTTCCAAAATGCTGAACTCTTGTTTTTCTAAGTAGTTTATAGTACTAGCTTAATCTATTTTTAGGTTTTGAGGTCCAGCTTTTTGGTTTTCAAGCTTAAAAATTAGCTTAAAAAGTGCTCTTCAATATGTTTTCATAGCTTTTCTCAATAACTGCTTATTTGATTTATGAACACTAATACTGGAAATAGTGGGGAACGTTGGCTTAAATTTTTTGTTTATGTTATCGACTTATTTGGCTAGTTTTAGGTGTTTGTAGATTAATGTATTAATGACTTATTATGGCTTTGTATGCTTATTCTGCTAATGCTATAAGACTTATTTTAGTTTAAAGGGGTTTAAGTTAAATGCTTTTAATGGCCTATAACTGTCACACTTTCAAAAGCTCATTTCTGGCTTATTTGTGAGTCTTAGAAAAAGTGTTTTTGCAAAAGTTGCTTATTGTCAGCTTTTTACCAAGTGTGCTTAAAAGAAAAGAAAAAAAAAGTTTTTGCAAAAATGAAGGGCAGGACTCGAACCTGCGACCTTGCCTTCACACACACACACACACACACACACACACACTCTTACCATTGCGCTCTTGGGTCTTTTTCATAAGACCCTTGGGCCATTTAATTTATATGGTGTAACTTTCAGTTTATTCTTATAAGCTTATGCATCTTATTTACTGCTTATTTCTGGTGCTTATCTGGCTTTTCTTTTTATCATCATCTTAGTAATAGACTTAAGTACTTTTAGTAATTTTTCCAGATTTTCATAAATTAGTTTAGTATTTGTAATCAATTTTCTAGATTAAAATAGTTTTTAATTCATAATAAATAAGATAAAAATCAAAAAAATATAATTCTTTTTTTTAAACATCTTTCATGTCCTTTCTACATACCATTTGTCGGATTTATAAAATATAAAACATAGTTAGTTATAAGGTTAAATTTTAGTAGTTTAGGTATTAAGTCGCGTTTTTAGATTCCGGTTATCGTTTTTGTGCTTTAATCTTAATTGCTTTCGTTTTTAGCTTGCCTTTATTTGTTTTTGCATGTTAGTTGTAGAAATAGAATCCAAAATCAAAAACCTTGAAATCATTCAAAGCACGCGATCATGAACTTAACCGATTCTCAATTCACACTTCGTCGGGATACGACTCGGAAGGTTTTGAATTTTACTTTGGATAAAAGTAATCTTCTTAAATCCTTACGGAATACTTATTACTATACTATTATTGATATTATCCTTACGTACGTATCGGGATGAATCAATTTTTGACGCCGCTGCCGGGGAAGTGTGTATCGAATATCGTGTTGAAGCTTGATGATTAGTGTTTTGAAGACCCTTCCTCGTGAAGTTATCATTTTATTTTCTTTTATATAAAACTTAAAAAAAATACAAAATTATTTTATTTTTCTCAATTTATTTTCGGAGATTTATTAGAAAAATCAAAAATACTTTTTCTAAAGTATTTCAAAAACCAAAAAAAATTGAAAAACAACAAAAATAACCGTTGTGTCACTTGTGAAATCCGCTCACCTTTAGATTACAAACTTTAAGAGAGGTTTAAGGAGGGTTGATCCTACAAACTTCGACCCGAAAGGAGAAGGTTTTTAATAGCTTCATGCTTTCCCTCTCCTCCGCTTCTTTGTGCATTTTCTAAAGAGCTACCTTACACTTGTTCGATTATCGGTTACAAAAATATTTTTCTTTTTATTTCTCTTAATTTTGTTTTTAGTGTATGCAAACTCGCTCTTCTTCAAAATTCGTTGGTGAACCTTCTACGAATCCTACTTCTACGATTTGTTTTGCATTTGTGTTGTGCAGGAAACGGATATCACATAAAAGGACGAAAAACAAAGCCAAAAACGACAAAACTGAGCACGGAATGGAAAGGTGTGAAAAGACGAAGCCAAATCAAAGCCAAATTGTCAATCAAGAAAAAAAAAATCAAGCCAGAAAAGTCAAACAGTCAAAGTCAAAGTCAACCCCGACAGAGTCAAAGTCAACTCCGAGAAGCTGAAGCAGAAAATACAACTTAAGGGACCACAATTGCCAAATCCCTAAGTTATATTTCAAAAGTATAAAAGACAAGGACTGATTTTGCTATTATTTGAAAATACAACTTTAGGGGGCAAATCTGCCAAACCCCTAAAGTTGTAATAAGAAGGGACTAGCTTTGCAATTAAGATATATAGGTTGAGGGGTTAAAATTGCCAACCCCTCAAACCTGTTTAACTAACAAGGATGTGTGATGCAATACACAAACACACTTTGAGGGACCAAACCTGCCCCATCCCCAAACCTTTCCCCTGTTAACCTTATAACACTTTTTCCCGCCAACCAAAACCCAAGAACACCTCACGTGTTTCCCCTCCTTTCTTTTACCTTGTAACTAGACTTCTGACAACACCATGTGAAAAACCATTTCTCCCTCTACACTAAACCCCCCTCACTTGTATGATTGCCAAGTTGGCAATCCTCGCCCTTTTCAAAAGATTTCGAAGGCCAAGATTGATTAAAAAGAAGCACAAGGCAAATTAATGGCTGGGATTAACTTTTTCAAAGCTCTCACATAACTAAAACACCATGGAAGTCTCTCACAAAGAAAGCACAAGCTGCAAGTTCAAGAAATGAAGAATTTGGCTATAAAAGGACCCAATGTAGCTCATCTTAGATATCTTAGCTTTTAGTTTTTTAATTAAGTCTTTTTTCAGCTTATTTTCAACTTATTGTAACTTTTAATTTACTCTTGTACTCTTTTCAAAAGTTTAATTAAAGTTTGAGGTTTTTAAAGTTAAATTTCAATTTCAAAATTTAAGTTCTTAATTGTACGAATGCTTATTGTGTGCTTATTGGATGATAAGTCTGAAATGGATGGACTTATGGGTATAATGAGCTAGCATACTAGCTCATTTAGGCTTGTGAACCTGCTGTCAAAGTTAAGGACCAAAGGTATTGCTAAATTTTCATTTTTAGCTCAAACAACTGTAGCATTGCTTATTTCAGCTTATTTGTGCTTATTGTGCTTTCAATTATGCTTATTTATGCTTATTATTTATGTATGAGTATTTGTTTTTAAGACCCTTGGCCTAAATCTCCTTAAATCAGCTTAAAAAGCCCTTTTTGGAAATTAAAGGGCTGTTTGGTTGGCAGAAATAAGCTCATTTGCTCATTTTAGGGTTTAAGTTGATTTAATTGCTCATTTTGTGTTTATATTTGCTTAGTAGGTTTGTTTAAGCTCACCTAAGCTTATTTTTGTCCATAAAGTTGGCTTATTCAAGCTTTTTCAGCTTTAAGTCCTTTTGGCAGTACTAACTCAAAAGTTAGTACTGCTGTTCTTAAGTCTATTTTTTTTCTTGCTCATTAGTTGTTCAAAATAAGCTTGAATTGCTTTTTCTTAAAGTCTTTTATGTCCTCTTTTCCTTTTCCCAGCTTTTAGGTTCTTAAGAGTTTGCCTAAGGGCTTATTTATAAGCCCAAAGCCTCACTTTTGGGCTGTTAATTTTAGTGTCTTCCCCTGGTGCAAAAAACCCAAGTTTAAGCCCATCTTTCTCAGCTTATTTGTGTAGTAAGCATTAAGCTTTCTACATTTTTAGAAAGCCTATAAGCTCTTTGATAAGCCCCCAAAAGCCCAAACCCTGAGATTCCTTCTAGGAGGCTTATTTTAAGCCAAAAGTAGGCTTTTGGCTGTTTTTCAAACAACCTTAAGCTCAAAAGCTCAATTAGCTTATTTGAGCTTGTGGCTTATTGCTTTTGCTTATTTCTCTTTCATTTGCTTATTTGTGTTATAGAGTCACTTTATAGGTTAGTTGTATGTTAAAGTTTCCTTAGTTAGCTTTGTTTAGAGCTTATTGCAACTTGTTTGAGTACTTAGTTTAAATTTCTAAGTGTTTAAGCTTTTCCAAGCATTTCTACCTTATTTAGCCTTATTAGCTTGTTCTTTGCTTGTTTTTGATTTTAATCTGTTCATTTATGCTTATTAGGTCGGCCTTAAGCAATTTTTATCCCCATTAGTGTAGTTGTAGCTTATTTAGTTTAAAATAATCTAAGTCTTAGTTAAAAAGGTAAACTGTCAATTTCAAGTGCTTTTTCTAGCTTATTCATAAGCTTTTGTAAAAACTCGTAGTTAAGAAAATTGCTTATTTATAATTTTGTGCTAAGTATAGTTCCTGCTGTTAGACATGTATAGTTCCTGCTGGCAGGTATGTAGTTCATGCTGGTAGAGTTAATTTATAGTTCATGCTGTTAGTATAAAAGGGTTCCTGCTGGTAGAATTCTTCCTGCTGCTAGTAGTAATAGTCAAACCCGAATATGTTTAGAAGTTTGCTAGAGATATGCATGATCTCCTTTATGCGTTATTCTAGGAATACCGAATTAGGGTTTCTTGTGTATAAAAGAAACATCCGGCAAAAGGTTTAGAAGAGACATCGAAAGGCTTATTTGATAAAGGCTTGTTTTTCTTTTGACTCGTTTTTGGTCCAAACATAACAAAAAACCGTTTTTTAGTCTAGTTTTTTTAAACTTCGTTTTTAGTCAAGTAGAATCTATTTTTAGTTTAAAAATTGTTCTAGGGTTAAAATTGCAAAATTTAGGTTTTTGACCCTCGTTTTTCGTGCCCGTTTTAGGTTTTAAGTTATATAGCTTTCGTTTTTAGGTTTTATTTAAAATCGTCTTTTGCATATTTAACCTTAGAAATAGAAAACCATCATAATCATGTAATATTCAAACATCGTTTATCAATTCGTCATTTGATTTTCCATTCAAGCCATCGTTGTGGAACTTAACCGACCCGGAAACTCATACTATCCCGGATTACATATATAATTTAATTTAGTGAATTTTGACTTCTTTTGCCTTTGGTCCCAAAGGCAATTGGTTGAGGTTTCTTATATATATAAATATATATATGATATATATATATATATATATATATATATATATATATATATATATATATATATATATATATATATATATATATATTATTGACGAATCAATTTTTGGCGCCGTTGCCGGGGAGGCTGTGAAACGAATTATCGTTACGTTTGACAAATTAAAATTGTGTTTGAATTTGTGAATATCTCTTTTATTTTTATAAAAATACAAGAATATTTTTCATTTCTTTTTAGTATATATTTATAAAATCAAGAAAAACCAAAATATAAACACAATGGTCTTATCAAGAAGATAAAAAATCATCAATCATATAATACTTTCACTAAAGTATTTAACATTAATAAATTCCGGTGGAAACTTGTTTGGTTCCCAAATCGGAACAAAAGATATTAAAAACTTGCCATTTATTCTTTACGACATACGGCTCACCTCGATTTGATTAAACAAACTATAAAAGTGGGTAATAAAGGTAGGGTTGTTTCCAGAGGAACTAACGACCCAAAAGGGAGAAATAAGCTTCGCCGCTATTCCACTCCTCTCCGCTCACCTGTGATTTTATCTTTTTGAGTAGCTAACCTGAAAGTAAGATAGTTATTTGGTTGAAGTTGTCCTACCTCATTGTCCGTTAAAATACATTGTGAATAAATCATTGGAAAAAAAATTAGTGTAAATTTTCTTTTTATATTTCCATTTTGTGCATGCGCACTCGTTCTCAAGCCTGTAATCGTCGACAACAACAAGTCCGAACAAACATTCTGGGAATCACCACAATCTTTAAAAGAGAAAACCAAATAACAATCAAGAAACTTTCAATCATCCCATAGTTACGATGGCCGATAATCGTACTATGGCGCAATTACTCGAAGCACCCACCGAGGGTTACGAGGATGCGATCGTTGTTCCCGAAATTACCGCAAACAACTTTGAGATCAAGCATGGTCTGCTTAACCTTGTTCAAAACAAGCAATTTTTTGGACATGATAAAGAAGACCCACATGCTCACATCCGATATTTCAACAAGATCACTTCTACGATGAAGTTCCCAAACGTCCCGAGTACGTCGGTTAAGCTTATGC
Organism: Tanacetum coccineum; assembly: GCA_026074375.1. Lineage (NCBI taxonomy): Eukaryota > Viridiplantae > Streptophyta > Magnoliopsida > Asterales > Asteraceae > Tanacetum > Tanacetum coccineum. Next base: position 12,407 of record BQNB010072726.1, read on the forward strand.
TTTTCCCATTTTCCCTCGAGGGAGCCGCCCGAATTTGGCTTGAAAAAGAGCCCCCTCGATCGATTCTTACATGGGATGATCTTGTTCGAAATTCATTAACAAATTCTTCCCTCCCTCTAAAACAACAAATCTTCGAAATAAAATCACGAGATTTCAACAAAAATTTGATGAAATGTTTTACGAGGCATGGGACCCGATTTCAATGATCTACTAAGGGGATCCCTGCATCATGGGTTTTCAGAAACAGTCGCATCACCTCGATACATTCTAGAATGCCCTAAATTCGAATGGATCAAGATTCATTGAACCTACCGCACGAGGTGGTTAACTTTTTAGATAAAATGCCTCGAGAATGCCTAAAAATCATCGAGAGCAAATCCAAAGTTCGTCAATCACGAAGCAAGGCAGTCGTTGCCAAAGTGAGTACGAGCTCTTCTACCCCAGCAGTTTCACCCGATGTTGCTGAACTTAAAGATATGGTTAGAGCATTGATTCTCGATAAGAAAAACCAAACCCCAGCTCCCGTAAAAGCGGTTGAGCAAAGTTGTGTAACTTGTGGGGGTGGTCATTCTTACCAAAATTATCCAGCCACCGAGGCAAACATAATCGTGACAATATCCAAGATAGTGTCCACAAGCCGCTTCGACAATTTCAGACCATAGAAATACCGTTACCTGAACCTCAGATGGTTGCAAATCAAATTCGACCTCCCGGTTTTCCTCCCGTTCAAAGCCATCAAGGAAATAATCAAAACAATTTCAATCGGGGAAACAATTACAATCAAAACCGAGGGAACAATTTCAACCAAAGCCAAATTTACCGTCCCCAGGTTAATCAACCACCAGCTTACCAAGCTCCTGTTCCTCAGACACATGGTGTGTGTAAAGTGTCTTCTTTATTTAAAGAGTTTGTGAAGATAAGTGTATTAGTATTTGATATTTTCCCAGCCCATGCATTCTCCCCCAATCAAAATTCCCCCACCTACAAGGCACAATGAATCAGTTAACATAGTACCTCAGCACAACCAATGCCAAAACCAAGATCAAAACCAAAAGACCAATTAAAACGACATGCAATTCCAATTACTGTTGATTTCTACACCCGCTCCTCTACTTCATGTACGGAACTCACTCAGTGTAACACCATTACAAACCCTCAGATAAGATTGTGAAAGGTATCACCCCACCCTATTGGTTTTGCATAACAAGGACCCGCGATCCCCTTCATGTTCATCTTCTTCTCCGAAAGTAATGAATCGTGATACCGAGGTTACAAAGGACACGATGCTTCCTACTAATAACGGAAGCACCGAAGACGTCCAACCTCCGGTTGTTCAAGTCCAATCTCATAATCCAATTTCCAAGCCCGTTGTAATGACCCGTTATGCCCGATTCCTAAGCCAACAAACAACAATTCCATTTTCCTTCAAGAAGAAAAGAAGAAAGTGGCCCGCGTGAAAAAGCTAATGACCAAATTGAGAAATTCATCTACGAAATCTTTAGAGATTTTGGTTTTCGAAATTAGCTTTACAGAAGCCTTGTACCCCTTATGCCGGAAATTTTCCTCGACTCTAAAAACTTAATCGGAAACAAAGAGAAGTAGATGAAATGGCTAGAACACCATTGAACGAGAAATCTCCAGCAGTCATCCTAAAGCAAGTTACCGAAAAAACTTGAGACAATGGCCGATTTCTTATTCTAATGTTAATTTCTGTATTAATACATGCCAATGCCTTGGCCGATCTCTGTGCCAAAGCCATTAATCTTATGCCATATTCCATCTGGAAAGATCTCTCTCTTCCCGAACTAACCCGACTTGCATGACGCTAGAGCTAGCGGACCGTTCAAAATCACAGACCGATTGGTATCGCCAAAGACTTCCGTTTAATGGTGGGAAAGTCTTATTTACCTTCTAGCAGATATCGGGTTGTAGATTTTGAACCAGACCCCCTATTACCATTAATTCTCAGAAGAAGTTTCTTAAAGACCAGAAATTCGTGCGTTGATATTGTTTATTAGGTAGAAATAACCCATCGTGTTTCAAAGGAGGCCCATCACCTTCAATCGTATGTCCAAACTATCTGAGATACACGGCTAATTACAATCATATGACGGCGAACCGAATCGCGTCATTGAATTAGCAAGTGAATAAAACTCTCTCAAGAATTTCTATGGTATATTTCTTAATCAGTTTCATACGGTAAATCCGTCTCCGTATTACAATCCAATTTTATCAAATTCTTGCACCAACACTACCTCTTTCGGGGATATTGATATTCTCCTTCACAAAGAATCCAAGCTTTTAATAGCTATCGAATGACGAGCCAATTCACACGAGAAATTGATGCGACTTTACTATGATCCAGATGGTTCCATTCTTATTTCTGGAAAGCACTTCTTAATAGTGAACCATTACCTCCTCTTCCGAATCATAAAGATTATTCGCCCGGAATCCGGAAAGAACTTAAAGTTGTTGAAGCTAAAACCGTTAAATCATCAATTGATGAGCCTCCCGAGGTTGAACTTAAGGACTTGCCACCTCATTTAGAATACACATTTTTGGAAGGCGACGACAGTTGCCCGACAATAATTGCAAAAGATTTAAAGGAAGGAGGAGAAGACGATATCTTATCAAGTTTCTAAAGTCCCACAAGCGAGCCATCGCTGAAACCCCTCACTATATTAAGGGTGTTGTACCAGAGTATTGTACTCACAAAAATCCTTATGGAAAAGAGGACTATACGAACCAACCAAGTTCAAGAAGTCAAAATGACTGTAAACCCGAAAGATCCACCGACGTCATCAAAAAAGATGATGAAAAACTTCTTGACAGCCGACTAATTATTTCCGATCCATCTTGACATTCCCATGGGTAAGCCCGGTAACAACTGTGTACCAAAGAAGGTGTGGCATAAACCGACGTCAATAATGACGATAATGATATGATACCAACTCGAATGGTCACGGTTTGGAGGTGTGCATTGACTATATAAAGTTGAATGAGGCCACCCGAAAAGACACTTCCCATTACCCATCCTGGATCAAATAGCTCGAAAAGACTAGCGGTAAACCATTACAATTTGTTTCCATCGATGGCTTCTCTCGGGTTATTTTTCAGTTCCTTATTGACCAAAAGGACCAAGAGAAGACAACATTCACTTGCCCATACTGAACGTTCGCCTATCGCCGCATGCCTTTTGGGCTATGTAATGCACCCGACACGTTTCAACGATGTATGATGCAATCCTTCCATGGACATTATCGAAAAAACAAGGAAGTGGTTTCAGGATGACTTCTTGGTCTTCGGAGGATACTTTCTCTACATTCCTATCCCCATTTTGAAAAAAATGTTAAAAGCGGTGATAAGACACCAAAGTGTCTAAATTTTAGGAGAAAAGCCATTTTATGTTAAAGAATTGCATTGTTTTCTTGACATAAAAATTCTAAGTCGGGAATTGTAAAAATGGGTCGATCGTTGCTAAAGTTTGAAGTTATAAGCCAAAGCTCCCTCAAGAGGGATGCTTGGCTATAACTTCACTTTAAGCACGATCGACCTCAATTCCCGACTTAGAAATTTTAATTTCCCAAGAACAATGCCTTTCTTTAACCATAAAATGGCTGTTTCATGCCTAATATAGGTGACAAATATGGAGTCTTCACACCGCTAATAACATTTATTATTCCAAAATGGGAAAGTGCATGTAGTATAACGAATCACCGAAGACCAAGAAGTCAACCAATAACACTTCCATTGTTTTTTTCGATCATGTCAAGGAAGATTTGCCATCCTACATCGTTTGAAACTGTGCCTGGTGCTTACATATCCCATAAGGCTCTGCGGCAGATAGGCGAACGTATTCCATATGGTCAAGTGAATGTTGTCTTGCACTTGGGTCCTTTGGTCAAAATGAATCTGAAAAATAACCCTAGAATCCAACTATTAAACAATAGGTAAGGATTCCACGCTAGTCAATCGATCATTTGTAACCATGAAGTGTAATGGGAAAGGTCTTATCTGGGTGGCTCATTCAACTTTCTATAGTCAATCACTACTCTCCACCCCGAGACCAATCCTAGGTGTTATCAAAACATTATCTGACATTCTTGACGACGGTTATGCCCCCTTCATTGGTACACATGTTACCGGGCTTACCCATGGACTTCATAGGATCGGTATAAAATAGTCCGGCTTCAAGAAGTTTTTCAACCCAATTTTGATGACGTCGTGGACCTTTGTGGTTTACCCGGTCTTATGAGCTCTGAACTTTTGGTTCGTGAGTCCTCTTCCAGAAGATGTTTGGTGATTACCAGAGACTCGGATCACACCCTTAATATCTGAGAGTTATATCCGAAGCTGATGGCTCGCTTTGTGTGGTAACTTTAGAACCTGTGATATAGAGATGTCTTCGCACCTCAAATCCTATAAAATCTTTTTGCAATTGATGACGGGCAACTTAGTTCGTCGCCTACCAAAAATGTTGTATTCTAAATAGACAGGTGGCAAGATTCTTGAGTTCAACCTCGGGTAGGCTCATCAATTGAGTGATTTAAACGGTTTTAGCTTCAACTACTTTAAGTCGATTTCCGATACCGGCCGAATAAGTACTTTATATATTCATAAGAGGAGGATAATGTGTTCACTATTAAGAAGATCTTCCAGATATAAGGAATGACACAGCCCTCCTGTATCCTAATACTTAATCATCAATTTCTCGTGACATTGGGCGTACGTCATCGATATCATAAAAGCATATGTCATCGTTTAGCGAAGAGATAAATAACTAATACCCCCGAAAGGAGTTATTGTTGGTGAAGAATTTAGAAACAATTGGGATTGTAATACTGCATAAGATTACCGTATGCATACTGAATCAGAAAAACCTAGAACTACTTGCGATAATTCTTCACTTTCTAATTCAATGACGATCGAATCGGATCTCCGACATAATAATTGTAATTAGCCGTGTAATCCTCGATAGTTTGGTCTAGATTGAATGTGATGGCCTCTTTGTCCAACACGAATGGTATATTTCGCACCTTATAAACATCCTAACAACGGCACACATTACGTTAAGAAACATCTCCCTAGAATTAGATGGTACTCGTTGTCTGGTATCAAAAACTACAACCACGACATCTGTCTAGAAACTAGAAACTTTTCCCACCATTAAACGGACTTCAATGGCGATACCATATCGTTCAAGTGAATTAACGGTCCGCTAGCCCCCTCAATCGTCATGCAAGTCGGGGATATTTCGATGAAGAGAGATATATTTCCAGATGGAATATGGGCAAATAGATTAATGCATGGCCGAGATCGGCCAAGGCATTGCATGAAATAACTCCCAGAAAATTCACATGGAATGAATAAATCGACCCATTGTCTCCAAGTTTTTTTCGGTAACTTTATTTAGGATGACAGCTAGCAATTCTGCGTTCAATGGAGTTCTTGCCATTTCAACTCAACTTCTCTTTTTTTCCGATGTAAAGTTTATAATAGTCGAGTTGAAAATTCGGCAATAAGGGTCCAAGCAACTGTGTAAAAGCTTAATTTCGAAACTCAAATCTCAAATATTTCGTATAATATTCTTCAATTTGGTCCATTAAGCTTTTTTCACGCGCCTTTCATCAAATTCTTGCTGTGAAGGAAATGGAATTGATGATTGATGGAATAGTCATCGTGGAGCACTAACTTGTAACAACGTCTTGGAAATTGATTATGAGATTGTACTTGAACAACTCGGAGGTTGACTACTTTCGGTGGCTTCCGTTATTAGGTAGGAAGCATCGGTCCTTTGTAACCTTTGTAAACACGAATCATTACTTTCGGATAAGAAAAGATGAACCATAAAGGGATCGGCGGGTCTAGATATGCAACACCACTACGGTGGTGATACCTTTCAAATCTACCTTCGGTTAGAAAAGGAGTTACCCGAAGGAGTTCCCGAACCTGAAGTAAGAGGCGGTAGAAATCACTTAACTTGGAAAGCATGTCCGATAAATTTGGTCATTTTGTTTTTGCAAGGTTTGGCCTTGGTTTTGCATATTCCTCAGAACTGCATCATTAGCCTAGAACGTAGTTGGTCCAAAATCAATTGTTGGACACACCAATTGTCTGAGTAACATGAGCATGTAAAGCTGGATGGTTGATTAACCTGGGGACGGTAAATTTGGCTTTTGTTGAGAAATTGTTCCTCGTGGGTTAATAAATGTTAAATGTTTCCGCCGATTGAAAAGTTTATTTTGATTAATTCCATATGGCTTTGAACGGGAGTTAAAACCGGGAGTGTCAAATTTGAATATAAACATCTTAGGTCGTTAACCGTGATTTTCCTTGTTTGAATTTGTCTGCAGGGCGGCTTGTGACACATACTCTTGGATATTGTCACGATAAATGTTGCCATCGGTGGCTGGACAATTTTGGTAAGAATGACCACCCCACAAGTTACACAACTTTGCTCAACCGCTTTTACGGGAGCTGGGGTTTGGTTTTTCTTATCGAGAATCAATTCTCTAACCATATCTTTTCGTACACAACATCGGGTAAAACTGCTGTTGTTAGAAGAGCTCATACTCACTTTGGCAACGACTGCCTTGCTTCGTGGTTTCGTTGACGAACTTTGGATTTGCTCTCGATGATTTTTAGGCATTCTCGAGGCATTTTATCCAAAAAGTTACCACCCGTAGCGGAGTACAATAATCTTGAACGATTCGAATTATGGACATTATAGAATATCGAGGTGATGCAATTCTGAAAACCATGATGTGGGCATCCCCTAAGAAGATCATTGAATCGGTCCCATGCCTCGTAAAACGATTTTCATCAAATTTTTGTTGATAATCTCTTGAATTTAATTCCGAAGATATGTTGTTATTTAGAGGGAGGGAAGAATTTGTTAATGAATTACGTAAACAAGATCATCCCATGTGAAGAACGATCGAGGTGGCTCTTTTTTCAAGCCAAATCGGCGGCTCCCTCGAGGGAAAAAGGTAACAAGTCATAAGCTAACCGACGACTACGTGACGTTTTGGGAACTATCATCCCCCGTAGAAGGATCTTATTAGAAATAACGATGTGAGCATGTGGTCTCTTTATCATGTCCAAAAAATTGGCTTGTTATGAACAATGTTAAGCAGACTCAGCTTTATCTCAAATGTTGTTTCGCGGTAATTTTCGGGAACAACGATCGCATCCTCGTAACCCACGGTGGGTTGCTTCGAGTAATTGCGCATAGTTATTAGTTAATCGGACATCGTGTAACTATGGGATGATTGAAAGATTCTTGATGTTTATTTGGTTTCTCAAGATTGGGGTATTCAACAGAGTTTTCGGACTTGTAGTTTGTCGACGAATTAACAGGCTTGAGAACTATTGTCGCATGCACAAAATTGAAATAATAAAAAGAAAATTACACAAATTATTTTTTTTCACATGATTTATTCACAATGTAATTTTAACGGACAATGAGGTAGACAAACTTCAACCAAATATCTCTACTTCACGGTAGCTCTCAAAAGATAAACACACCAGGTGTAGCGAGGAGTAGGAATAGCGCGAAGCTTATTTCTTCCTTTTGGGGTCGTAGTTCCTCGAACAACCCTCCTTATACCCACTTTATGAGTTTTGGTTAATCAAATTCGAGTGAGCCAGTACGTCGTAAGAGACCATAAATTGCAAAGTTTTATAAATCTTTTTGTTCGATATGTGAACCACCAAGATTCACCGGAATTTATTAATGAAAATACTATAGTGAAAGTATTATATGATTGATGATGGTTTATTTCTTGATTAAGAAAATGTTTTTATATTTTTGGTTTTTCTTGTTTTATAAATATATACTAAAAAGAAATGAAAAATATTTTTGTATTTTTATAAAAATAAAAGAGATATTCACAAATTCAAACACAATATGACCAAACGCACGAATAATCGTTCACAGCATCTCCCCGGCAGCGGCTCCAAAAATTGGATTTCCTCAAAAATATATATATAAATATAAATATATATATATATATATATATATATATATATATATATATATATATATATATATATAATATATATATAATATAAAAGCAAACACTCAACCAATTGCCTTTGACCAAGGCAAGAAGTCAAAATTCACTAAATAAAATATATATGTAACCGAAGTAGAGTACCCGGTCGTTTAAGTCCCAGACAGGCCTTGAAAGGAAAAATCAAATTACGAATTGATAAAGATTTTTGAATATTACATGATATGAATGGTATTTTTAATTTCAACAAGTTAAATAAGCAAAAACGATTAAATAACGGACCTAAAAACGAAAGCAAAAATAGACTTACCACCTAAAACGTGCACGAAAAACGAGGGCAAGAAACCTAAATTTAGCAATTATAACCCAAGAACACTTGTTTAAGCTAAAAATAGATCCTACTTTGACTAAAAACGAAGTTTTAAAAAAACTAGACTAAAAACCGGAGTTCGTTGTGGACCAAAAACGAGTCATAAAGAAAAACAAGCCTTTATCAAATAAGCCTTCTGATGTCTCTTCTAAAACCTTTTGCCGGATGTTTTCTGTTATACACAGAAACCCTAATTCAGTATCCTATAATAACTCATAAAGGAGATCAAGCATATCTCTAGCAAACTTCTAACATATACGGGTTTGACTATTATACTAGCAGGCAGGAAGAATTCATACCAGCAGGAACCCCTTTTAGTACTAGAACAGGCAATGAACTATAAATTAACTCTACCAGCATGAACTACAGTACCTTCCACAGAAAATATACATGTCCTAACAGCAGGAACTATACTAGCACAAAACTATAAATAAGGCAATTTTCTTAACTACGAGTTTTTACAAAACATTAATGAATAAGCTAGAAAAAGCACAGTGAAATTGACATTTTACCTTTTTATACTAGACTTAGATTATTTTAAACTAAAATAATGCTCAAATAAGTCTACAACTACATAATGTGGAATAAAAAAATGCTTACGGCCGTCCTAATAAGCCATAAAGAACAGTTAAAATCAAAAAAACAATCCAAGAAAGAGCTAAAAAGGCTAAATAAGGTAGTAAATGCATGGAAAAGCGCTTAAACACTAGAAATTTAAACAATTACGACCGAAACAAGTTTTCAATAAGCTCTCAGCAAATAGCTAACTAAAGGAAACTAGTAACCTAAATACCCTAAAAATGCTGCTCAAAACACAAATAACCAAACTGAAAGAGAAAGTAAGCAAAAGCAATAAGCCACGACTCAAATAAGCTAATTGAGTCTTTTGAGCAAAATGTTGTTATGAAAAACATCCAAAATCCTACCATTTGGCTTAAAAGAAAGAGCCTCCAAGAATGAAACCAGGGCATTGGCTTTTGGGTGCTTATCAAAGAAGCTTATAGGCTTTCCTAAAAATGTAGAAATCTTAATTGCATACTACACAAATAAGCGAGAAAGATGGGCTTAAACTTGGGTTTTATTGCACCAGTGAAGACACTAACAAATTAACAGCCTAATAGTTATGCTATTGGGCCATATAAATAATCCCTTAGGGCAAACTCATGAATAACCAAAGATAGCTGGAAAAGGAAAAGAGGTGACATAAACGACCTTTTAAGAAAAAGCCAATTCAAGCTATTTTGAACAACTAAATGAGCAAGAAAAAAAATAGACTTAAGAACAGCGAGTACTAACTTTTGAATTCGAACAGTCCCAAAGGAATAAAGGCTGAAAAATGCATGAATAATACCAACTTTAAGGACAAAAATACTCTTAGGAGACATTTAAAACGAAACCTACTAATTTCAAAAAAAAAAGCACAAAATGATCAATAAAATAACAACATAAACCCCTACAAAGTAGAAAAATTATCTTATTTCTGCCCAACCAAACCAAGCCCTTTTAAATTTCCAAAAGGTGGCTTATTATAGCTGATTAAAGTTAGAATTAGTCCAATGGTTCTTAAAAACAAATACTCATACATAAATAATAAGCATAAAAATGGCATAATTGAAAGCACAATAAGCACAAATAAGCTGAAATAAGCAATGCTACAGTTGTTTGAGCTAAAAATGAAAATTTAGCAATACCTTTGGTCCTTAACTTTGACAGCATGTTCCCGAAGCCTAAATGAGCTTGTATGCCTAGCACATTATACCCAACGTCCAACCATTTCAGGACTATCATCCAATACTCGACACAATAAGCATTCGTACAATTAAGAACTTAAATTTTGAAATTGAAATTTAACTTTAAAAACCTCAAACTTTAATTAAACTTTGAAAAGAGTACAAGAGTAAATTAAAAGTTACAATAAGTTGAAAATAAGCTGAAAAAAGACTTAATTAAAAAACTAAAAGCTAAGATATCTAAGAATGAGCTACATTGGGTCCTTTTATAGCCGAATTCTTCCTTTCTTGAACTTGCAGCTTTGTGCTTCTTTTGTTAGAGACTTCCAAGTTGTTTTAGTTATGTGAGAGCTTAGAAAAAGCTAAACCCACCATTAATATTGCCGTTGTGCTCATTTTAATCAATCTTTGGCCTACGAAATCTTTTGAAAAGGTCGATGGATTGCTAAACTTGGCAATCATAAAGCTGAGGGGGTATTAGAGTTTAGAGGGGAGAAATGGTTTAACCCAAGTGTTTGTAGAAAGTTACAAGGTGGTAATTTGGGGAAGGAGATGAACAGTAAAAACTGTTTCTCCCGCCCTTTTTAACTTATAAGAGTGTGCGTTTGATTTGTGTTGACCCGGGGTAAAAAGTCTGTTTGACTTTTTGGGTTTGGGTCGGGTGTTGGTTAAAAAAGAAATGGGCTCGGGCTTTGGTTGTGTTATAGGAAATTAACGGGTGTTAACTCTAAGAGTTAACACCGTTAGGTTTTTAGGGATTATTTTTGTAACTTTGGAATTAATGAGGTACTGATTTGGAAATATTTGGAGTTTTGTCATTTTGTGGTTTGACTTAAGTTGACCAAAGGTTGACTTGAGTTGACCATTCTTGACTTTTGATAGCTTTCTCCTGGCTCTTTGCGTGCTCTTCCGTTCCCATGTCTGTGTTTGTCCATTTTGACCGTTTTCTTAAGATTTTTGCAATATCCACACCTACACAATCACAAAGACAAAACAAGCAATATTCAAGCATTTAAAGGATAATTTTGTCTTTTTAGGGCCATTTTTGATATAAAACGGATATGTGTTTTCACACATATCAGTATTCCCCAAACTAAGTAATTGCGTGTCCTCACGCAATATTACGTGCTCTATATCCAAATACCTCAAAACTTTCCCAACTAAGCCTTTGAAAAGTAGCAAAGATTTTTTGGAGAGAGTTAAGAGATCATAAGTTATAAAACACCCCTATTTCCCATTTTTCTAAAACTTTTTCATTTTTTATATATTAATAATATAATTGAGATTATTTCGACTTTTGTTATTTCCATAACTGTTAGGGATCATAGAACAAGATGCATTTCGATTCCGAGAATGCCCCAAAAAGGATAAATTCATCGTCCCTGACTTTTCACTTATCCAAACCAAGCTTAAAACAAAATCACAGCTAAATATCAGTAAAGATGCTAACACTACTCATATTTGCAACTTGTGAACTTTTTACTCCCGACATTTATTATATCTTAAGTGAGTGTGCTATCTTGAATTTCAACCATGGATCAACTTTTTGCAACATACTATGCTTTACGTTCCACCTTAGAATAATGAGTTTGAAGGCGAGATCATCCCATGTAGCGACTTTCGTCTTGGCACATCCCAACCTTGCGGCTAAGTGACCAGGCTTTTGACACCCCACAGAGACTAGTATCGGGACTCACGGACCTTAGGTTTCAAAAACTCTCAGGTTTCCCGGATATTCATAGCTTATAAAATAGAATAGTCAAAGTGCAAAAGCATATTTGAATTTAACAAAAAGAAGTCAAACTTAATTATCTAGACATTTATGCAATTGTAACCCTCGACCTTTTAGAAGGCTGCAACATCGGTTGTGAGCCGGCAAGATGCAACAAACTTTTATCAGTCTCGGATCTTTATTTTACTATGGGCTTTCTTTAGAAGACTACCACATCGGTTGTGAGCCGGCAAGAGGTAGTAAACTTTTATCA
>BQNB010072727.1:2538-32340 GCA_026074375.1 Tanacetum coccineum
GTTTCTTCTTAATTCTTGTGTTAAGATTCCGCATTAACACTTGATATTTCATAGTCAGTGTCTCTCATATCGTTGATTTGGATTCATCCAAGTTATCTATAGTCTTACAAAGGCTAGTCAAATCCTATACCTAGGACCTACAAGGTTTTATGGTCGATATCTAGGATTCAAGGATTCAAGGTTTTATGGTCGATATCTAGGATTCAAGGTTTTATGGTCGATGAACGAAGATGAATCTAAAAATCCGTTTAGGGTTTTTATGTTCGTCACTTTCTGGGCAGCCATGGTAAAACGGTCATAACTCATTCGTTAACCGTTGGATCGTCATGAAATTTAAACTGAAGGTTCTACACACATATATCTAAAATCTGACCGGAGCGATCGTCAAGATAAGCTTTTGATAAAAAGTTATGCTATGACGAATTTGGCTGCAGAAAAGGGTTTTTCAAAACCCTAAAATCGATGGCAGCTTGGTGTTGATGCTTATGATCCATGGTGTTTGTTTTTACTAGCTTTGGTGAGTCAATATTTTGATTGATGATGAACCCTAGTAGAACTAATAATAAATTCATTGGTGTTTATGGCTTACAAGATTTAGGGTTACTAAAACCCTAACAGAATTCGTTGGTGTCTTTACGACACAAGGCATTGAACAACGATTGCAGCAGCCAAAGATGCGTAGGGTTTGTTGGACGTAAAAGATCCACATGGTGTTGTTGTGACTGTTGTCTCTTCTACTGGTGTATGAATCGAATGATGGCTTTGATGTCGTGTTGATGATCATTGATTTGATCATGGATCATAGAGTTCTCAACCCTAAATCAAAGTAAAGAGCAGGTAAGAAAAAGAAAAGAGCAGGTAAGAAAATGAAAAGAGCATGTAATTAATTGGTAGGGTTTCAATGGTGTGGTTTGGCTTAATAACCTTACCTATTAAGGTTCATATGACGCTACCAAGTTGATAGAATGGTGATGGACGTGGTTGCTGTCACGTGGATGATTTTTTTGATTTGACCATGGACCTGACAACAAAAAGCCAACAAAGGATGTTGTGGCGAGTGAACCATTATATGAGTATGAAGAGTAGGTGTCATGAACGAGGGTTTAAGTGGCAAAGAAAGTAAAAATATGGCCAAGTAACTCAAAACTGATAAATCGAAAGTTATAATACAACTGTTTAAAACTTCACAAAGAGTTTGTACTGTGGTGCTTTTTGCGTTTATTAGTACAGCTCGATGAGAACTATGTATAATAACGAGTTGGCGAGATGAATAATGGCTAGGTGATGTTCATTGAAGGGTAGTACTGTTTGAAGCACATGTGATGTTTGCCTTTTTGCTATGATTTGGACGTATGAGATCAAGAAACAAATATGTTGGCCATAAGAACAGGTTACTACTTTATCATATTATACACAAACACGTTAATACTGTTTGTTGAAGATTGACGATGTTTGGTATGTGTATTGGCTCAAGTATAATAATTCTGGTACGTATATATAATAAATGCTGGCTTGGATGCAAAAGTGGATTAATGTTGTTCAAGGTTAAAAGTTAATACTGTTCGCCCAAGGTTTGTACTGCCAGAGTCGTCTGACATATCCAGTTTGTATTGCCTTCGTTGTCCGAGAAAATCAGTTAATACTGCTAGTGTTACCTGATATCGGACAGTATTTGTTTTTGGATGGATTTGAATCTCGAACGATGATAAAGTTTATGGTTTGTTGTGGAAAGTATTATGAAGACATTTTATGCAATGGTTTTTTAATCAATTATGTGACAAGGGTAGGTTCTTTCTGTTCGTAGATCGCCGGATGAGGCAACGGTACAAATAAGGGATTACAAGCGATCGACGGATAGCATGCAGTACCACATGAGAAGATGAAGGTTGTTGCACTTGAGATGTTCTCATTAATTATAACTATTTGAAGCAAAACTTGGACGCATTTGGGTCTTGAACAATGATTATTTTTTATGAAGATTGGTTATTACTTGTGTGTTGTTGTAGTTGATTTTCACAGGTGCGTGTCTTATTATATCTCAAATGGCTGACAACATTTAAAGATAACTTGTTCGTGCTTATAATGTGGTGACGAAGACTTGACGAATCTAGCAAACGTGTACGATCTATCTTATGGTGCTTACTACGTACATTTGCTATCACTTAGTATGTAGTCCCTCATATAAGATCTGAGGAATTTTGTTGAAGCAGGTTAGCAGTCTACTTAATAAAATTGATCAAATTATTACCAGCATTGTATAATTTCCGACGACTAAGTCACGTGGATAGTGCAAGACATAAGACACAAGCTTGGGGATTCTACTTCTTCAACATATGGGTAATACTCATTTTTCTTCATCAATAATTACTACTTGGAGCCTACTGAGTCCATGATTCAAGAGATGGTTAGCATATCTTCAGGGAGACATATTGTTAGCATTTTAACTCCATCTACATGCACCATTTGAGGGAAGTGATTCACAAGTGTTGCGTATTTGACCCACGGCGAAGACCCCTATTGATGATTACAAAAAGGGAAGTAAGATTCATGGTTGCAGCTTAATTATTATGGTGGCAATGTCCAAGGAGATCTAAGTCAAAGGGAAGGCATTGTTTCTTTCATGCCGAAGATTATTTTGTAATATTACAAATCGGGAGATTGATTGGGAAATTATGATTTGATGATTACAAAACCTGATGATGCGACATTAAAGAATGAAAAACTACAAGGACTTAAATGTAATATGGTAGTTAGCTGTTCTGTGTAAGCTAGGATTTTTTATTGTAAACCCTACCTCTCAAGTTTTATAAAGAGAGGTGGGGGCGTCTGTTTAGTATCATCCTGAATAGAATTAGGTCTCTATCCTAATAAGAGTCTAATAAGTTTAATCAAAGTTAGATCTATCCCCAAGATCATTTGATCTTGGGGTAAGTAATTAATAGAAAACCTTGTTTAGTAATATTGTGTTCTTATAATTTCCGCTGTGCATATCAATATTACTGATCCTAGACGTGCTAGATCGTGGTTTAACATCAATTAATCAAGAACATGCTTGTTGAAACATTACGGGTCACCTGCAGGTCCAACTAAGCTCTTAATTTAAAGACAAAGACAGAACATTATATGTGATCCTATTGGTCCAGTGATATAAAACACGATATGGAGAGCTATCCCGGTATCTAGCTCACTTGTTAGGCGTACCTAGACCCAATTGAATGATAGGTCGCATATTCAAACACGTAAAAAAGTATCATGTGATAAACATAATTAAACTTTCAACGATAAATTAAGAAAATTGATTTTAAAACAAACCAAACATTAAATCTTCATTAAGATGGCTAATACCCAAGGGTATTAGCCCATAACCATTGTAATTATACAAGCATGATCAAATAACCCAGGTAAACTAAATGTTTTACCGAACGATACCAAAAAATAAATGATTACAAGAGTATA
The DNA here is from genome assembly GCA_026074375.1 of Tanacetum coccineum. Lineage (NCBI taxonomy): Eukaryota > Viridiplantae > Streptophyta > Magnoliopsida > Asterales > Asteraceae > Tanacetum > Tanacetum coccineum. The sequence goes on from BQNB010072727.1 coordinate 5,995, forward strand.
GGAATTACACTGTGTCTTTTATGGAATCATGATCGATGCTTGACCTTTGGTTGCTCTTATTTTCTTCAGAAAATCGTCTTTTATGTGTATGGTATGAAGAATATTATTTTGCACACTGAAAACTCATTTTTGAGTCTTCTATTTATAGCCTCTGAAAAATTATGCATACACCGTATTGGGATAGGCCAATACGACGTATTGGGATGTTTCCCATGGAGTGCGCGCAAAGTTTATAATCAATTTGTAATATCTTCCCAAAATATATTATTCTCCAAATCTCTGCATAGTTATCTTACTGGATACGACGTATAGTAGGAGTTGGATACGCCGTATTGGGAAGTGATAATACGCATTTTCTTGTGAAGTCCAGGCGCTGATACGTCGTAACTCTTTTTGTGGATACGGCGTATTGGTCAGAATAATGCAATCTTCAAATATCATCGTTTTAGCTCCAAAATATGCGACTTTTAGCATGTCTTCACAAATCACTCCTTGATTACTACAAATAACACTTTTAAGCAATTAAGTACAAATTCTTGAAATAATTATATAAAAATGGGTAACTTATTCGGGATAAATGATAGTATAAATGTGACGTTATCTAATGTCATCAAGTAGTAAATGATAACTTTGGTGAATCGAGGGTAGTACATCTTATCTTGCTTTTTGGGACCTCTATTGTCAATCTGGTAAGTGAAATCTTCCCATAGTAGTTCAACATAGTCCACATTATTCTTATAATACATACCCCAAAGGATTTGAGCTCTAGAAAGATAAAGCTTGTCAAGACCAGTTGTCTTTCCAGATAGACTTCTGTTGAAGATACTAGCAAAAGTTCTCCAAGGTTGATGCATCTGATCAACAACAACATCGGTGATTAACTTGGTATCCCTAGTATAACCAAGTTCTTTGAAAAAAGACACAATGACATCATCAGTGGGAAGTTCATCAAAGTCTTGACCATGAACTCTAGGGCAGATCTGAAAGATGTCTCTGAAGATTTCCAAATTGAGGTTGAATTTCTTCTTTTTGTCCATTCTTAACCTGTAAGAAGTATCATGCTTTTGGATAGAATCCCAGAATTAGTGCATGTAAACTTCTGGAACATCTAAAGTGGTGAGAAATACGTAATAGCATGGGGTGAGAGCAAGAGCATCCAGGATAATTTGAAATGTAGGTTCTCTCAATTTCTTTCTAGGATTGAGTCTTCCGTTGCATTTTCTAATCTCAAGCCTTTTCTCCTTGGGGACAAGTTCAAGATCAAGTTTGGTTTGTTGAGCAGTAATGGAAGACATGATTCTGCTAAGATTTGTCACATACAATTCATATACAAGCAAATATATATATCACTGAAAGACAATCTAGATCATGAAGAATGATTATAGATGCAAGATTGATTTTCACTAGAAATTAGGCATACACATACTAGGAAAATAATTAACACACATGACAATTAACATGAAACCGGGAGATACACATAATCATATAATACACTAACTATAGGCAATCTATAGAGAGCAAGGCAATCACAAAAGATTTCTAAGGAAAACTAGACCTAAATCAATCACTAAGTGAAAAGTTAAGAAATAATTATACTTAGATTAGAATATGAGATTTGATTACCAAGATTACATTATTAGATCTCCTATTGAAAACATGCATAATTCGTCTAAGGGTTGTGTATAATTCGCCTAATGAAAACATGTATAATTCGCCTAAAACAGTGCGTATAATTCACCTAACTATTCGTGTATTATTCGCCTAATTATTTGCGTATAATTCGCCTAGCTTAATGCGTATACTTCGCCTAAAGGAAAGAGTATAGTTCGCCTAAGGCAATGTGTATAATTCGCCAAAGAGTGAACGTATACTTCGCCTAAAGGAGTGTGTATAGTTCGCCTAAGGCATTATGTATAATCCGCCTAAGAGAGAACGTATACTTCGCCTAAGGCTATGCGTATAATTTGCCTAACCTAAGAGATGTATAGTTCGCCTACTTATAGTTCGCCTAGACAGATCTTAACTCAATTTTTTTACACGATTTCAAGCATCAATAACCACTTAAACATGAATATATAGCATCTGTGAAGCAAACTAACACTTTTTCCACATGAATTAACCACAAAAATCTTGCCTTTTGCTTTGTTTGACTCATAAGAACACGAACAACCCAAATGAGCCAACTTTTGTAGTTAAGACATGTTTAATACTCAAGCAAATATACACAAACACTTATTGAATCATTCTAAAACCCAAACCACTAACTTTTACAAGTTCTTGACCATTTCACATTTGTTCGAAATCAAGAATCACCCAAAACATAAGATTATATTATCCATATGTAAAACTGTTATAGGTACATGTTCTTGACCCCAATAGGACCAAAACCCCTTAATCAATTTAAGGTTTCAACCACTTTTCAAGGTGATGATAGTTAGGTCGATTATTAAGGTTTTTCGAGCATAATTCCACGATTAAGGTCAATTGAAAGGTGCTATGGGTATGAGAAACATATAACAAGTATACCTTAGTGATTGGACGAGAAATGAACAAGTTCTTAGGGTCTTAAGAAATCAACAATGAAGTTTTGAGTTTTGTTTGATACGTGAGAAAGGAAAGAGACGGTGTGGGGGTGTTTATGTTTAAAATCTTTTGGTTTTTGGCATAAATTCCCCCCTAAGGTTTACTAAGACTTCCATTTTCCTAATAAACTCTTACTAAGGCCTAAAGTAGTTTCCCAATTGGCAATACTAGTCCCTAAGGTTTAGTTATCAAGAATAAGTCTTAAATTTTGCCATAACACCCCTAAAGGATTAAATACATAACAAATAAAGCCCGATTGAGTTAACCTTAATTAACTCCCCTTTAATTATTCACCCATTATTATTTAAAACCGTTTCCTTTTATCACAAATTGATTTTATGAAGAAGATATTTGACATTTTCTCCCCCTCAAAAAATGACCCGTTTTCTATTTAAAGAGCTATAGTCGTTGTTTGAGTGGTCAAATGTCTTTGAAAGTGATTTTTCTGATGAGTTTTTGAAGATGATTATATTATTGTTAAAATCAACACCATAAAGAATAAGATTTCTCTTATTTTAACAAAGAAATGCACTGACATGTACATTAATTTGTATAAAGGGAGCACAGGTTGTGTTGCAAAGTAAACACAAGCCTTTGCATGGTCATAAAGTAGACAATGCCCGAGAATAAATTCCCGTTAAGAGGTCAAGTTTTCTTTTTGAAAAACTTGCCTTGAAAATGATGACCGGGTTGCTATCAGAAATAATAACAATTCATTTTTGGCATGTTTTAAAAGCTTTTGAACTTCTGCTCGAACTTCATTTACAGCCTCGTATCATTATTAAATAAAATTTCTAAGGCCGTAATGTTATTGATTTTCAGAAGACATGCCAGAGATACATGTTTTTATATTTTTCTGATTTTTTTAATATTTAATTTTATTTTGAAAAATTTATATAAAAGAAAATTATTTTTGTGTTTTTATGTTTTATTATGTACATAGGGATACAGGATATACTGCGAGTAACCACCTTTACTCGTCCTCTTCCTCTGTCAGACGTTTTAGTATTTCCGAAGACATGCTTCTCATACTTAGTTTCTCAATCAAGAAATTAAATCTTTCTCTTGGAAAGGGTTTGGTAAAGATGTCAGCCAGTTGATATTCTGTCCGAACAAAGTAGAGTTCCACTATTCCATTCTCTACCTGCTCCTTTATAAAATGGCAGCATACATCGATGTGCTTGGCTCTTGAATGTTGAACGTTGTTGCACCATAGAGCAATCTCACTTTTGTTGTCGCAGTACACAGGAATCTTATTGAATTGAAAACCATAATCTGTTAACTGTGAATGCATCCATAGGATTTGAGCACAACACCCAGATAAGGCAATATATTTCGTCTCTATACTCGAGATTGCAGTGCTCTTTTGCTTCTTGGAAGACCAGCTAACAAGTTTATCACCTAAGAATTGAGCACTTTCTGATGTACTGCGTCTAGTGTCCTGACATTCTGCGTGATCTGCATCTGCATATGCTGTTAGAGACATACCGGTATCCTTCGAGTACCAGAGACCCATATTAATGGTTCCCTTTAGGTATCGAAAGATCCGTTTAACCGCATTTAAGTGCTTTTCGGTAAGCTTTGCTTGATACCGAGCACATAAGCAGACTGCATAAATAAGGTCGGGTCTACTGGATGGCAAATACATGAGGGATCTAATCATGCCACGGTAAAGTGTAGCATCAACTAGTTTCCCTTGTAGATCTTCAGCTAGTTTACTCTTTTCTACCATAGGTGTGTCTACAGAATCACTAGTTAGCATACCATATTTTTTAATTATTTCAGAAGCATATTTTAACTGGTTTAGGAAGATGCCTCTAGGGCTTTAAGAAATTAGTAATCCTAAAAAGAATGGCATTTACCCCATCATCGACATCTTGAACTTAGTGGTCATCAGATGAGCAAACTCATTACACATAGCAGTATTAGTGGATGCAAATATTATATCGTCAACATAAATTTGTACCAGTAATAAGTCGTTTCCTACTTTCTGTGTGAAGAGTGTTAGATCCACTGCACCTTTAGTGAAATGTTGTGAAATGAGAAAGCTTAACAGCATGTCGTACCATGCACGTGGTGCTTGTTTGAGACCGTAGAGAGACTTAATAAGCTTGTACACATGCGATGGGTTGTCCTGACCAAAAATCCTTCTGGTTGAGAAGTGTAGACCTCTTCTTTAAGCTCGCCATTTAAGAATGCCGTCTTGGCATCCATTTGGAAAATTGTCATATTCTTGTTGGCTGCATTTGCTAAAAAGATACGGATAGCCTCTATTCTTGCAACCAGTGCGAATGATTCCTCGAAATCGATACCTTCCTCTTGCCTGAATCCTTAAGCAAATAGTCTTGCCTTATTCTTTAGTACCCCGCCAAATTCGTCCGTCTTGACTTTATAAATCCATTTATGTTTGATCAACATGACTTTATCTGGACAAGGTACCAATTCCCAAACTTGCAGCCTTTCAAATTCATGAATTTCTTCTTGCATTGCATCGATCCATGATGGTTCGGTCATTGTTTTTTTAAAGTTCTTTGGTTCTATAGAAGTTAGGAAGGTATCAAAATAACACCACATGGCGTCAGTCTATAGTTGCTTTATGGTGGAGACAGAACGAGAAGGATCTCTGATTACATTTGCTATAGGATGATCCTTAGTCCATCTACCAAGTGATTCGAATGGAGTGTGGATTGGTCTCACATTAGATGATGATCCCTGAGAGGTAGAGTCTTCATAAAGAGATTCATGAAGTGGATCATCATGAAAATGTGGTGTTTTTGGTAATTCTTCAAAACCTTGAGAAATAATTAGAGAATATTTTTGATCTTGTGTTGATGGGATACTTGTTGATGGAGCATCTTGGTCAATTGATGTAGACACAGGTGAATCAGCTAAATCAACAGCTCTTGGTGCATCAGCGACTAGAACTGGAGAGACAACAATTGTTGGAGGATTAAAGTGTTTATCGAACATAGGTTGGAAGAAACGATCCCAATCATCTCTTGGTGGTGGAATACAAGGTTGTTAAGGAATAGTGTTTGGAACGAGTCCTGAACTGGCTGTTGCAGGAGTCATACATTGAAGTCCGGGTTCTGAACCGAGTTGTTCAGAAGCCATTGCCGTCAACTCATCAAAATAGACATGGATGGTTTCAATAATTTTTCAGGTACGTCGATTGTAGATACGGTAAGCTTTCTTCGTGGGTGCATATCCAATGAAAATACCTATATCAGCTTTAGCTTGAAATTTACCCAAATTCTCACTATCATTGTTTGGGTAGCAAAGTGCACCAAAGACATGAAGGTATAATAAATTGGGTTTTCTATCATGTAAAAGCTCATAAGGAGTTTTTCCATGGCGTCATCGTATAATGGATCAGTTTTGGGTGTAACATGCGGTAGCAATTGCCTCGGCCCATAGAAATAAATGAGCTTGTGAAAAGATTAACATTGTACGAGCGGCTTCAATAAGCGTATAGTTTCGCCTTTTAACAACTCCATTTTGTTGTGGAGTTCATGAAACCGATGTTTCATGAGAGATGCCAACCTGTTCATAGTAGTCTCGTAGGGTTTGATTAACAAACATAGTTCCATTATCTGTACGAATGTTCCTGACAGTTGCATTCAATCTAACTTGTATCATTTTCAGAAACTTGATTATAAAATCAGGAGCTTCATCCTTTGATGCTAAAAACTTCACCCATGTGAACCGAGAGTAATCATCCACAATGACGAGGATGTACTTTTTCCCATTTACACTTGCAACACGCATAGGCCCACAAAGATCCATGTGCAAAAGATATAGTTTTTCCTGATTGGTGTCTTCAGATTTAGGTTTATGTGATTGTTTCTTGCTTTTGCCCATAGCACATGCCGAACACAGATGATCTTTTTCAAATTTCAATTTGGTAAGACCTCGTACGAGACCATGTCTAGCCAAATGATTAATAGCACCAAAGTTCAAATGTGACAATCGTCGGTGCCATAACCATGATTTGGTTTTTGAGGCTTTGGACAAGAGACAAATTGGAGAAGACGCCATCATATCCCCAATTGACAAAGTATAAAGGTTGGTTTCCCGAGATCCTGAGAGTAAATCAACACCTTCTAGATTACGAACAAAGCACGTGTGTTTTCTAAAAGCTACTTCAAGATCTGAGTCGCAGAATTGACCAACGGAGAATAGATTGTGTCCTAGTCCCTCCACATAAAAAACCCTTAAAATCATTATATTCCCTATTTAATAGTCACCATACCCTATAATCTTTGCAATCTAGTCGTTACCAAACTTGACAGTACCGAGAAACTTGTGAACGAAATTGGTGAGCTGAGAGTGATCTCCAGTCATGTGCTTGGAGCATCTGGAGTCCAAATACCACAAGATGATTTGGACAACCTGAGATCGACAGAAGAAGAAGATGGAGCAACTGAAGTATTGGATCCCCGAGATGTACCGGGTTCTGTTTTGTTAGAAATCACAAATTTTACAATCTTTAGTATGCTATTAGAACCATTAGTCTTAGGTAACTTAGGTCTCATAGTATAAACCTTAGTTACTACAGATTCTTATGCAGCTACTTTTAGAGGAATGGGTTCCCAAAGAGGCACTTTATTTGTAGCGGCACTCCTAGTTACAGGGCATGCATTTCCAAATAAAGTGAAAGTCCTTCCTGTGGGTCTCCAGGTATATCTAATTTTTGTAAACACTTTTCTTGTAGGTTTCCATTCTTCTTTCTTTTTTGTTTTCTTAACAGACTTAGGTTTGGAACTTGCATTCATATCAGAAACAAATTCAAGAAAGCATAATTCATGTCGTGCATCAAACATAGAACTATTACATTTAACGCACATTAGCTCAGAATTTGTATTTAATTTGGAATGCTGCACATTTACATTACTAGAAGGTTCCACAACACAATTTGTTTTATTCAAACTAGACTTAATGATCCTAGAGTGGTCTTCTACTTTATTCTTCTTCTGGGTCCTACTTGAAATCTGTTGGATCCTATCATTCGTTTTAATGTCTATAAACTTTGATCTGCTAGATTTAGTAGACATGCTTACTCTTGTAGAAGTTGACACATAATTGTTAGTGGTCTGTTTGGTCTTTGTTTGGGAAGAACCTAACTGTTTTTGGGATGTGCTTAATGATATGACGGGTTCAGTAAACCTAACTGTTTTCTTTTTGTTGATAGGTGTGACAACAACTAATTTCTCACTAGGTAACTCTTAGTGATTTGGATTGTTCAACTATCTCCCTAACATAACCTAGTAACTCTTAAATCAGCTTAACATACTTACAAGCAGAGTAAGATGCACTATCTAAAAGGTTTAGTGATTTGGATTGTTCAACTATCTCCCTAAGAATAGCAGCTTGTTCCATAGTGTGCTTAAGGTAGTATATGTAAGTTTCCCTATTATTCATATCCTTAGGAGCCAAAGTTACTGGGTCAAGCTTATACATTCCTAGAGCAATAGTGGTAGCATTTGACGCTTGGGCAGCCTTGTCAACTATGTCTTTTCCTTTGAATTTCCTAAGATCATTTTTTAATGTTGTTATGACAAAAACCTTTTCCTGGAGTTGAGCATGTAATCAGTAATTTCGATAGACTTTTGATTTAATTGATTGACCAAAGATTCAGCATGTTCTTTAGCCTGAACACGTGATGGTTTAATTGAATCATAGAGTTGTTTATAAGTCTGTTTCAAATGCTCATTCTCAGCAATAAGTTTTGTCACCCTATGTTCCAGCTCTATATTGATAGTTTCAATCTCATCTATGTCCTTTTTCACACTGTTTGTGGTGGAAGTTTTATTCAAACGTTTAATGTTTGCCTTCAACTTCTCGATTGTTATGTCTTTTGCTTGAAGCTTAGCTTTCAAATTGTTCAATTCAACCAATTGATCAAATGAAGGTTCAGTTTGGTTCACAGATGTGTTATTCTTTGAAAATTTTCTTTATTGAGTTGCATTGCAAGTTCAAGAGAAATGCAGTGTTGTTAAAGTTTAGAAAAACTTTTTGAAAGTTTATTATACTCATCTTTTTCAACCATGTTGTGTTGTTTAGTAATCTCAGCTTAAAGTTTGAGACACTTGTCGCACATTTCCACATAATTCACATAATCATTCGTAGCAACATAATATTTCTCATTCACCGAAGTATTTATATCCAACAAAGAATTCACAACAATATTTACAATATCTTGAGAAATGATTTGATCAAAGAGTCGATCGTTTTTAATCAAAAATTATTTCTTTTGAATTTCAAAGCACTGTTTGTCTGCATGATACTGTTAAACAACAGCTTCCATCTGGTTAAAAACTGTTTGTACTTCTGTTACCTCATTTAAAAGATCTTTATCAAAAACATTGAATATGTCTTTTAAGGTCTTTACAAATGGAATTATTTCTTTTAGAAAAACAGCTCTAGTGTGTTCAAACGCTCATTCCCCTTCTGTTAAAGAATCAGACGTGATCCGTTTTTTCACCACATTGTCAAATTGGCGAAGATGGTATTTAAGCTTTTTAAGGCTTGTATTAACCAGGCTTGCCTTAGAAAGTTCCCGAGGAGCCTCAATTTTGACAGGCGAAGAAGCAGATTAGTCAGCATCAGGGTGTAAAGCTTGTTCATCAGACAGTTCTTGTTGTGGGACAAAACGTTTACCAAAATCTTTAGATAATCGATTTAACTTGGCATAATTAATTGGTTTAATGTTAACTTTCTGTTTTAAGACCATTAGATCACGTTGTTTTAAAAGCATTTTGGATCGACTCTCTTCCTCAAGCATCAGAGTCTCTTCAGAATCAGCAATTGAAATCACATTGGTTTCCTTAGGAATAACACTACCATCATAAAGCATTGGCCTAATCTGCTGAGCTTTCTTAAGATAGAAAAGATTTTGAAAACCAAGAGCTTGTTTCAGGTTGTTATCATAGAAAACTTGTGGTTTCGTGAGCATGTGCACAGTTTGCGCAGATTGACCCATTTTACAAACAATATTCTCCAGTTCTTTAACTTTCTTTTCCAAAGCAATTTCTGTATCAATATTATTAGCTTCTTTTTCCTTGGATTCGTTTTTGAAAACATTAAATATTTTTGTTAACAATTCCTTTTCCTTTGATTGTTCAGAAAGAGTTTGTTTAAGATAGTTAATTTCTTTTTCAAAAATATTCAAACTGTGCATTTTTCTCCCGAATTATATCATCAATTATAAGTTTTTCTCGAATACTTAAATCCACATTTTGTCTTTCTTCTAGCAATTTTACCCGTTCTTTATATCTTTCAAGCTCTGCAGATAAGGATTCATTGGCAATTAGATTGTCCTTATTGACCTTGTTACAATTAATTACATGATTTAACAGTTGTTCAAACACTGATAATATCATGGCATCTTGTTGTGCAGAAGAATTTGTATTCTGAACAGTTGCATTTTATGTTTCAAGCAGATACTAAGAGTAAGGAATGATATTAATATCATTTGTTATCTCATTATTTGGATAATTCACAAGATGAGTTTGTTCAGAATACGACATCTCTTGCACACTTTGATTTAGCATATCAGTATGAGTGTTTTCAGAGTAAGGTACCTTGGAGAGAACATATGATCCTTAACTATACAAGTTGGCCATAAGAACTGCCTTGGCTATAGAGAAGTCATCATAGTCAGAATCATATGCATCCAAATCATCTGCTTGATACGATGCATTATGTGAAATAACCATCTGTGTAACTGGACCTTCTGCAATACAAGGTCTGCCAAGAATTCCAATTCTTCCTCATTCAGAACTTTAGCATTTCCTTGTGCTTCAACCAATAGAACTTTATCCCCGAACCATGTAGCATCCATTTTCCTCTTTGGCTTTGGGCACTGTCTTTCCATATGACCTTCCCTTTAGCAGTTAAAACATTTCACAACCCTTTGTTGACCTAAATTATTCCCTTATGTTCCTGAGTTGTTGCCCTTGTTCCAAGACAACCCAGCATAACTGAAGTTGTCTCCCCTGAACGTTGAACAGACACCCTTCCATCATGAATAGTTTCTTGTTGTCTTGAGTTGGAGAAATTTCTTAGCTGATTGTTGGTGGATGGGAAACGAGATGTGACGACAGTAGACAGAAATGACATCATTTTGTTAATGGCATCAATAGGAATCATCTCCTTGCTAAAACAAGAACTGCTAGACTAGAGTCTATCTGAGTAAATTTAGCTTGATGTGTTTGTCTGATTAAACTGTGGAAGACAGTATATTCAATTTGAAGATGGATCTTGTAGTTTGTAGGGTAAGCATCATGATGAAACATTAGATTGTAACATTTGGATACGATGTTATGGAGAAAAATTATAAGAGGTATGGATTGATAGTATTAGTATATGTTGTTGGGATGAATTAATTAGTATTGAGAGACTAAAGAGTGAAACTAAGATGGTTGATGGATTAAATATTGTGAAAGACTGTTTGAAACCTATGGATTAGTTATAAAAAGATTGATAAGTGTTGATGTGGATGTGTCCATCTGATGGTAGCAACGAGTGCAAGTGGAGCTTGATTGCGTTCACGCATATGACGGATGTTCTATTTTCAAGGAGATCATGTTGTTCAAGATAGCGTGAAGCTGTTCAAAAGTTGTGTAGTATCAAATCTTTTACCAGCTTGACATCAATACAAACTTACTCCATTCATGGTGGAAGTGAACTGTTTAAGAACTTGGTATAAAATGAAATTGCTCCCCATTTTAATTTGTCAATGTTTATGTCATTGATCAAGCTGAGTGAATCTCAAGTAATACTGATAAATTGATTCCCCCTTGATGTGAGTAAACTTATCAAATGCATCATACAATTTACACTTCCTTTCCTGCTTAGTCAATGAGGTACCTTGCATTAGTAGTTGAACTTTTTCTTATAGATCCTTGGCAACTCTGTGATGATTACAAGTGAATAGATATCAGATGGTAGACCTTAAAGAATGATATTAGTTGCCTTCATATCACAATCATCTTGAATTTTCTCTGTAGCAGATAATTTAACATATTTCATTGTCCTAATCACCCCATTTTCTTTAATCGTAGGCCAAATGAGTGGACCATGTTCGACTGATTCAAGTATCATTCTTTTGTTCTCTCTGTTTTGCATGTTTAGTTCCATTCTACTTTTCCAAGAATCATACAGGTCTTTGTCCAACATTGGTGGACGATTGTCAACACCAGAGAGTATCATGTACTCAGCAAGAGTATTCTTTTGACCAATTGGAATCTTTGAATCCATTTTGATTTTATATGTGATAAGATGAAAGATGATCGTACAATGATTGGAGGTTGTTGTGTTAAAGTGAGATTTGATTAATGTGATTGAGTCTATGGAATACACAGGATTTTACAATTCTTGATAAAACCGGGAAAATAAATTTTCACAGGATTTTACAAATCAAAGAACAACTGTATAATTCTCCTAATGAAAGTGTATAGTGCACCCAAGTAAAGCGTATAATTCTCCTAAGCAAAGCGTATAAATCTCCTAATAGAAAAGTGTATAATTCGCCCAGAAAAATAAAGTATAAATTGCCCAAGAGAATCAAGTATAATTCGCCTTGACAATTAACGTATAAATCGCCTATAAGAGTAACGCATAAATCGCCTAAACAATTAACGTATAAATCGCCTAAACAATTAACGTATAAATCGCCTGAACAATTAACGTATAAATCGCCTGAATAATTAACATATAAATCGCCTGAACAATTAACGTATAAATCACCCAATAGATTATGTATATCTCGCCTGTATAAACACGTATAACTCGTCGAACGTATAACTCGCTTGAACACCTTCGAATCTCATAACACAAAAATCTTAAAAAGACTCACTTTTTGACGTTTTTACCCAATTTTTCTTGTACTTCTTACCTATCTAAGACTATTAGAACCTTAAAAACACAAACTCTAACGTTTTTGACACAAAAAATTTGAAATCAAGATTCTTGGTACAAAACATTTTTCGAACCAAAAAGACTCAAAAAGATGGAATTTTTGATGGTTTTTCAAAGATTTTCTTGTACAACTAGCCTATACTATAATAAATAGAGAAGAAAAACGAAATCTTTATGGTTTTTAAACCCTCAAAAGGTAAAAAAAAACTCTTGATAGGTTCAAACTAACTACACAAGTAAACTAAGGTGAAAAACGCACACAAAACCTTCATAAACACCCCATGGATCTTGATACCAATTGTAGAATATCTTAACACACACAAGGTATGAATTATATGTAGAGTTTAGAGAGAGAAAGAGATGTGGTTGGATGAACACTTAAAGAGAGAAAGAAAAGAAGAATTGTTACATTACTATGTGAAAATAAATGAACAACCAACACCCTTTCCATGACATGAAAAGGGTTTATATATGCTTATCCTAGGCCGGCCATGGGCTTTGTCCATGGGAGTTTCCTAAGCTAGCCTATTTAGTTTCCAAATATTACTTAACGAGCTTTCTAATGATATTTACAGAAGTGACCGATACTTTCGTATTCCTAACAATAAATAAGACATTGGGTAACTAAGGTGCGCTTGGGTTATTGGTTTCGTAGTTTTCTTTTTGTCTTTATGTAAGGTGCACAAAAGAAGGGGGAGCACTTGGTCGTTTAAAGGGCTCCTCAACGTTTTATATGAAAAACTGAATTAGGTTTTGTAAGTGCTTGTCTTTATGTGAGGCACTTAAGAGAAGGCAGGGAGCACTCGGTTGTTTAGAGTGCTCTCGTTTGTCTTTATGTGAGGTGCACAAGAGAACAAGCAAATGGGGAGCACTTGGTTGTATATAGTGCTCTTAAACATATGGTTTTGTAATTGTTCGTCTTCATGTGAGGCTCACAAGAGAAGGCGAGGAGCACTTGGTCGTGTAGAGTTCTCCTAAATATTTAGTTTTGTAATTCTTTGTCTTCATGTGAGGCACACAAGAGAAGCCACAGAGCTGTTGGGATTTTACAAACTAGTTAACCAATTAAATACGAGTACGCAAAGGATGGATCTAATTTGATATCAAGAATTAACACACATATTTAAATAAGAAACACTAACCTTTGTTTAATGACAAAATTCAATTAAACGAGAATCTTGATCTTGAAATCTTAAGTGATTAAATTACCACCAAGTGCTCCCCCTTCTTTTGTGCATATACAACACTTCGAACAAGTATGCAACAATGCGGTGGGGGGGTAGTCAGTAATTACCGAATTCCAAAATCTTTATGTTTTAATAACGCGTTCTAGATCCGATCCAAATACCTAAGTGGTATGTGTTTGGATTGTCCTAAAAACTGCCAAAAATAAAGCCCAAAAACTGTCGACCATAGGACTCGAACCTGGGTCTGTCAGGACGGAAACAAGCGCCCAACCAGTAGACTACAAATCCTATGTTGTAATGCATGTAGGGTTTATTAGTGTTATAGGGACGATTCAAAAATTAGCCAAGTATTTATAATACTTGCAAAGCTAGGATTCTAATCAGTTTATGGGAAAAAAGGATCAATTAGTTGGTTATATTTAATATAACATGCATGAAAACAAGATCATGCATACGTTATTAAAATATAAAGATGTAACAAACATGTCTTGCTTTCTATTTGTCAAAACCAGGAGAAAAGAAAACAATATAGGACTTGTTATGATGTAGGCATAGGTTTTTATTTCTTTTGCGGGAACGATTATTTTTCCTGTGTCGCACAGAATGAGGAGAGGTAAGGATATATATATATATAGTATACAAATCCTAGCTAAAAACTTGTTCCCTACTCCAAGTTATTGTCTAGCAATCTTACACTTTTCAAAACCGACACTTTAGGTCATTCTCTTTCTATTTAGCGTATATTAATTAGTTTATAACGTCTAACGGTTAAACTAACAATCCGTTAAATATATTTCATGAAACATATTAAACCTTCAATAATAAATAAATATATTAAATGTTTAATAAACGTACTCTTTGTGTCTTAACGTGTGTGCCCCCAATAGGCTCACATATTTCTGGTTATATAACATGCGTATCCGACTCCCACTCTCCAACAGCTCCCACTTGGGAGTAGGAGTAGCATACTCCATTTATACCAGCAATGCACTACAACAAAATAGGGCTAATGCAACACTTTATAAGCAACACTTTGTAAAATTATTGCATTTTAGAGGACAATAAACTTTAAGCAACATTTGCAAAATAAGCGTTGCTATTTTAAATGTAATGCAACATTTTAATCAAAATTGTTGCAATTTTTTAAAAGTATCTTATTTTTAATAAAAATTGAAACTGCCTTCCACCCCTCCAAAATGAAATTAGATTAAAACTTCTCCCGCCCCACCCAAAATTATTTTCCCCCAAATCAATTTTCCCACTTTCTTACTTTCCCAAATTAGTTTATCTATCCTTTCTCGTTTTTGCTGTCTTCCTATCCTTCGTAAATCTTTCTTGTCACCAAATTTGTTACTCTTCAATAGGTTTTGCAGCCATGTTCACTTGACTTTCGATCCCTTTATCAAGGTAATCAAACTACTTCTTCTTCTTCAATAGTTTGTATATATTACTATTTTATTTGTTTGAGCGAGTTCAATTCAACTTTTCATTCACAGGGCGGGATTAATTCAACTTTTCAATTGACAAAATCTCAATATCTTACACACACACACAACTATTGTTCTTTCTCTACTCCCCTCCCTCCATCCCTTCACCATGTCATTGCTAGCTGCCACATCTACCGGCGTTCCTCCCTTCACCCATAACCACCGCCGTTAGTAATGGTGAGTCATATCCCCTCCATGTTGTTCCTTTAGATTTGTAATTGATACTTAGGTTTGGGTATATTTCTGTTAAATTTAGGCTTATTATATTTGTTAATTTTAAGGCTATGTATGTTTCATTGTTTTGTTTTGAGGGTTAGTTGTATGTTTACTGCCTTAATCTATGTATGTATATGTATATCGCAATCTTGTGAGTTTGAGGCTTAATTGAAACTTAGGGGTTATTCAATTTTAGGCCTAACTGAAGATAGTTAACTGATGTTGTATGAATTTATAAATATGTTACTTTTATTTAAAGTTGTTGTTTAATTGATTTGCTCATTTTTGTTGTTTAGTTACAAAGAGCAGACTCAGAATTCTTTACCTTTGAGCAGACTCAGAGTTTAACCTTAAACATCTTGTCAAGAACATTTGACCAATTCAGATTTTGGTGGTTTGTAAGATTGCTTAATGGTAATTAGAAAATATGGTTATGTTTTTGGTTTGTATCGATATTCAGCTTACTCGTGTTCTTTGGCTTAGTAGAGAGGACCCAGATATTTAACATATATCTACTTTTCATCAATTATATCAACCTGTATGTAATTATTGTGTTATTATTCTCTAAACATTGAAACATGTATTCAGATCCTATAAGATACATATTTAGAAACCTGAAACTTGGGCTCCCCAAAGTTAGTGTTCAAATTTGCGTATTTTACATGTTAAAATCGATATATTGTAGTATATTCAGGATTTAGAGCTTAAAGCCACTCATTATGTCATTTACAAATTACAACATTTTTTATTTCTTAATAAGGCTTAATATTCTATGATTGCAGGTACAGATGAGTTCTTTTTCTAATTACCATAAAGGACCTGTTAGGTACAAACGAGTATGTAAAGACAAGTTCCTTTGAATTTTGGTTGTTTTTATCTTTGCATCTACTCGTGGCTATAATGGGTCTAAAACATGGACTTACCTTAGCTAAATGTTTGATTGGTTATTTAAAATGCTTGAGTTGGTTACATGAATATCAATCTTCACATATTCATTCATAGTTTTCTCAACTGAACTTACAAATAACATCATTGGAAATTCATAGAGGGAATGGCCTGCTACTGAAAGGGGGGAAATAAGCTAAAAGATCAAATGTGATACAGCACAAGGTTTGTCTTGTTGATCATGGTTTGAATTTCTTTTTTCTTAATATTTCTAGATTTTCTTAACTACTAGTTGGTTGGCCGCGCCTAACGGCAGCGACAAATAGTATTATCGTAAATATTAGAGTAATGGAGTACTTTATCAAACCCCATTAGGCAAAATTAAGGAAATAAGTGAACTGCCCTATGTAGCAACCAGATCATAAGAAGAGGTTGCAAAATGGATATAGGTTAGGTAACGGGTCAACTCAGGTAGTTTGTGACTTATATCAGTAGGTCATGTTGACCCAACCACTTTTTTGTTTAAAGAATTAACATTTTGGTGATTATTATGTTTTTTTACGAACACAGTGTTGGTTAAGTGACTAACCATGGGTTAATTCTTCACTTGGGTTTCTCAGTCCTCATGATTTTTTTAATATAAATTCCACCCCCTTATATATTTGTAGATATTTTTCTGGCATGTAGAGATGAGTGCCTTATTTAGGATAAAATGTGATGTATGTAGGAAAAATGGTCTGCGCATTTTCTGTTGTTGACAGTTGCCAGTTGCTGAAAGGGGAAAAATGACATCAGATGAAGTTTTTTTTGCGTGTGATCATGGTTGGTGCACTGAATGGGTATGCAACACATGTATAAACAATCTAAATTTAATCATGTCTCTGAAAGAATATGTTTTTCGGTTATATGCTTGCAGCTTCAAGCGGTTTTGGTTGTATTTGATGACATAATGGATGGCTCCCATGCACGCAAAGGTCACTCTTGTTGGTTCAGACTACCCAAGGTACGACTCTGGCCTAAAGAAACTTTCTTTTTGTTATCTGTATATCACTACGTGTAGTCGATGATAAGAATTTGGTTTAATTATAGGTTGGTCAGACTTGTAAATGATGGTCATATGCTTCGCAACCATGTCCATAGAATCCTGAAGAAACATGTTAATGAAAAGGCTTGTTACGTGCATCTAGTCGACCTATTCAACGTGGTACATAATATTGCGCACTTGTTTATTATATGTTATAAAAAGGCTAGGCTCAATCTTACTTAACTTCTTTGAGCAGGCGAACTTCCTGATGTAGTCAGAATGCTATTATAGATATCAAAGAGCTCTTTTCTGACTTGACTAAAGTCTAAATAAGATCCTCCATTATCAACCAACTCATGACTTTTATTTGCAAACTGCAAACGTTTTGTTGAATAAGTGGTTACGGCTGACGCAAGAGAATTGACTATTGTATTCAATGCATCATCCCCTGCATTTGGCATCTCTAAAAACTTAAAAGATAGCTGTAAAAATTCCTTCATCTCAACTGATATATCTGATACAATAGGTTTTATAGTCAACGAATTTAGAGAAAATATAGGTTCCTTAATAGATGGCTTACCTTGTGTCACATTATGTAAGGAAAACTAATTTATTCTTTTATATATTTGCCAGGTTGCTTTATTATAACAGGTGGAGAAAATCAAGATTTACAACTATTAAATGGAAGTCTTTTGAGAATACATGTCAAAGAAGATCTTAGTGCTATCTATTAGTTTAGTTGGCATATTTTTTGTTTAAGTTGTAAACTTTATGATAGTTTGACATTTGACAAATTTGTACTAGGAATATGATATTATTAATGATATTATATCATTGGTATGTTGGAAACAAATTATGTGTCCACATATATTTTAACAATGCATGTATTTGTAGCTTTTAAATTTTCTACTGCAAATATGCGGTGTGGAAAAGCAAAATGAAGTGTTACCTCTAGGAGAAAAAGTGTTGCACCAGTATTCTTAAAATAAAAAAGAAGTGTTGTATTAGATAATAGAAAGTGTTGCATTTGGTGCGTAAAAGTGTTGTCATCGTTTGGTGTTGTATAATAAGAAGTGTTGCCCATAAGTATCAAAAGTATTGCAATATAAAAAGTGTTGGATTTGTAAACATGAGCAACACTTTGACAAAAGTGTTGCACATTATGGCAAAAGTGTTGCTTTAGACCTAAGGCAACGAAGCCTAAGGCAGCACTTAAAAAAGTGTTGCACTAGGCATTATGCAACATTTTTAGGCCTAATACAACACTTTACGAGTGTTGCTTTAGCCTCATTTTCTAGTAGTGAATGGAAACGTCTAGCAACACTCTCATTTCCATAAACTAGAAATACTTGAGATGTTGTTTCAAGAAAAACTCTCAGCACAATGGTTATGTATTACTTACTATTGTCATCCCTTTGTTACATATACCATTAAACGATGGATATGGATCCTAACTCATGCACAATCCATTGGTGAACTTTTATTATTTTTTAATTTCTTTAATGCAGAAATAGCAAGTACCATTCTAATTGAGGTTATTCGCGTAAGAGGCAAATAAGTATGAAAGTAATTTGGACCTTCGCGTTGTCTAAATACTTTGATTACCAATCTTGCTTTGTACTTGTCAATGGTGCCATCGGCTTTCATCTTCTTTTTGATGATCCATTTATAGCCTAGTGATTTACAACCCAAAAGTAAACTCACAAGCTCACAAGTACATTTTTGTAAAATAGAATCTATTTCACTTTTAATGGCTTCTTTACATTGAGCCATTCCGAGGAAGTTGTTGCTTCTCGACAAGAAGTATGTTCATTTTCTACCATACAAGAAAAAAAATTGGGTTCCAACGATTTCTCGGTTCTTGCCCTTTTTGCTTCTTCTAGGTTTAACCTCTTCTTCTTTGGAGTTTGTTCTTTGTCTCTATCTTGGAGTATCCTTATATCTCGTGTCTTTCTCCTGGACGACTTCGTCATCTATTCTAGATGATCTTTCAATTTTCTTAGTTAACAAGGAAATATATTTTCAAAGAAGGAAACACTTCTTTATTCCATTTTCGTATCCTTGTGTATATCAACATAAACAAAGAAACCATAAGCACTACTGCTTTATTGAGCATTATATAGAATGATGCATTCACAGGTTTCAGGTTAATCTTTGAAAATTTAGGGGTTCCATCGGATATCTTACACTAGATAATCCCCACATTTCGTAAACACTTATAAGATAGTCTCTTCGGATTCCATATTTCATATGAACTATCTTATTTATCTTTTACAAGGGATCTTTGTCTAAAGATGAGACCACGATATTATTTTATATTCTGCTCTCCCCATATGCCAATGGCTTTTGTCAAAGGACTAGAACATGGCATTAACCATATCTTCTAAGGCACGGTTCTTTTATTTCAACAATTCTCTTGTTGGATTATCAAGAGCAATAAATTTGTGTCTTATTCTAAGTTTAGCACATAAATTTAGAAATGGAAACACATATTCACCTTTGATATGACTTTGAACCACCCTTCGTGTTCGATATAAGTTGATTCTCAAACTCTCTTGTATATAGAACAATCTTGTCTACATCCTTAATCTCAGGTAAATATAAATAGCAATATTTGGTACCACCATCAAAATATGATGAAGTACTCGCTATTCTCTACCTTGGTATCAATTCCAAATCACATAAAACCATGTAAATCATATCAAGGGTTCAGTTATTTTCTGTTTAACCGACAGAAAAGATAATCTTGTCAATTTGGCTTCAATACAAGTTTTAATTTTGTAGTCCGTGTCAATCCAAAAGTGGGTATCCAATTTAGTTTAATTAGACAACATATTGAGTTAAAATTTAAAACATGACCGAGTCAGGCATGCCAATATATTTACAGGATAATAGCTGAATTCATACTCTTTTGCTAATATAACCATTAGAAAATACAGTCAGCTTAAACATTACTAAATGCGTTTAACTCGTTACGGACTCAAATTATGTTATTTATTTACTCAATTTTTATTGAATCAAACATAAAAATGAAAGCTATAAAATTATTAAGCACATCCCTGACACAAGATCCCTACGTAATCTTCTGGCATGTACAACGCGATTGGTTAACTTAGACTCTTTTACAGATGATGATAAAATCCCCTTTTCCTTAATATTAGCGTTGGGGTTGCCCAAATCGTTCTCTCCATTCTCAACTGCATGGGATGAAAGAGTTAATCAAACTCTCATCACCATATACATGACATGATAACAAAGTGCTAATCAACCATTATCTAAGGTCGGATTCCCTCATAACCTTGGTTTTCATGTCATTCAGACCATATAACGCATAGTTATGGCACATAAAGTTTCTGAATGCTTCAAAGCAACTACCGTATAAGTAACTCGAGTATTGGTCAGATTCGAATAGTATAATACAATAGCATCTTGTTGGAAAATATCCAGCAAGCATTGTGAAAGCCGTCTGTAGCCTGATGGATGATGTGTTTCAAAAGCTTTAAATTTATAATTACTGAAAATACCAATTTTATTATAGGGAAACACACAGGTAAAAGTATAACCCACGTATGTAGTATAATCTTTTTAGGTAAGACCAGGTCGTTCCACAGGATTGGGTATTCTAAGAAAAAGTCGATAATATTACGAAAAGGGAATTTACCTTATAGACTGTCATGGATCTAAAGATAACAGTTTGATTCAATGATATAAGGACATGTTTGGTTAAGAAACAAGAAACATTATGGATAAACTTGAGTAGATGAATGATTCACGAATGAAGTTATAATGGATTTAAGAATGTTTAGTTACTTAGAAAGATTATCTATTGTTCATAATGAAAAACCCTTTCGGCCTTTATCTTTTATTATGAAAAATGCTTTAAGTGTGATTCGTGTTTGATAATGAGTAATATAAATTTGCTAAACAAAGTTCGTTAGACATGTGGTTTAGTGTTAATGTACTTGGGTTAATGTTCGTTTACTTAGCCAATCCTCACAAGGCTAAGGTCTAGTTGTCATAGACAAATAACTTGGAAATCAATCACTTAACCGGAGTCTTTCGACCTATATCCGGAATAAGTGGTGATCAAACGAAGATTAAAGAGTCCAAGCTCAAAAACATCAAGCTTATATTATTCGTATCAAAATGTCAAGTTTGATCCATAATAAGCATGTAGCTCTTAACCAAACATGTTAATCTACTCAACAATCATAATAACAACACATATAACAATCATGATGAATTCAACATTCACATTATCAAAGGATAGAAACATGTTTTTACCAAATTCTAAGAGTAGAGGTTCCAAATCTTACAATGCCTTTCAAGAATAAAGCAACAATTGACTATAGTAACACTAGCAACTATAATTTCCTGAGATTTTACTTGCTTCTCTACCCGAAAAGTGATGAAGGTGATGGTTAACCTTCAAAAACCTCCTTAGAACTACTAAAGCTACTTAGAATTAATGATTGATGATTGAAAGATGAGATTGGGATGATTTGCTCCAAAATTTGTGTCCTATTTATAGCTGAGGATAGGTCATCTAGGGGAAGTAAAGAGTTGTATAATCATGACAATCATTTATGATTTAGGAGTAACTGTTAGGAAAGTGCGCCACACTTAAGAAATTGTGCGCCGCACATGGTGATTAAATGAATGGCTTTTAATACGACTTGAAGTACGCCGCACTTAGTAACTTGTGCTCCACACTTTGGCTTTAATCATTAAGTACTCTTTAATTTTTCTTCTAGATCCTTCATATAACGACCGTTAAAGTGTTTAACGGGATTTCTTTGCATCGTTTGTCCTTTTCGTCACTTTTGGTCCTGAAATGAATATTACATAATAAACAAGCAAACTTTTGCAATATTTCATGCGTTAACGTATATATTTAGTGTATTTTCGAAGGATAATTTATGTATATTTGGAGCGTTATCAATGGACTTGACCATACCTATTGCGATTGCGATGTTGCCTGCGCTAGCTGCCCCGGCTAACAGGTCATAAAAGTGCAATCTTCAACCTAAAAAATAGAGCAATTTAAATGCTAAATCAAAGCATGAATCTGCTTAATACATGTAATCTTTCCATACACAGTCTATAAAATGATCATATAACTTTTCAATTTGTATCAAAGATTCAAATGCTTCATAAGACGTGGGGAGAACGGCGTCTGCTGTTTTAAGTGCTTGATTCAAAACTGAAATTCAAATATCACTTGATGAAAACAAAAGACAACAGCTAAGCAAGTAGCACTACACCCCTTCACATTTAATGTATAATCAGATCATGAATAATAAAAAGTACTAAAAAATACCCTTTCAATGTTAGATTCAGACTACACAAACTGCAAAGCAGGACACTCTTAATTGTTGAGTTAAGATCCTCAGGGACTTATGGAGAAGTGATATGCATAATACATGTAATCAGTTTGTATACGCAGAAAAATGAAGCAGGAAAATAAAACTATTGATTCGTTGAATAGTATATATATATAAAATAACACAAATGCAAATCTCAACCAAATGCCCTTAACCAAGGCAAAAGGTCAAAATCTACACAAAGAGATTAAATATATAAGAATGAATCATTTATAAAAAGATTCCGGAAGAGATATTCCCGGGTCGTATGTCCCAACGAGGCTGCAATTGAAAGTAATCCTGGTTTGATGAGAAATTGAATGATGGAGAATATTTAGATAAGATGGAAACACTGATATAATTACAACTAAAATTAATTAAATAAAACCTAATTTAATCTACGGGGAACAGAATCAGGTATCGGGAAACCTAAATACTAAAAATTAAGAAAATAAATGCTAAATTAAATTAAAAATCAAAATTAAATTCTAATTAAGTTAATTTGAAAAATAAAGAAAACTAGAAGTGTGATTGGAAATTGTCCTATGCCACTTTTGGCACTGTTACATGTCCAAGTGCTCTTTTTTTTAGCACCCGAAATGTCAGTTAACTTAACCAATATTAGGAGTCAGGAATGCATATCAGAGAGAATTAACCAATATTATAAATTTGCAATACTAGATGTCAGTTTTATTATTACTTATTTTCATACCTTTCATAATTGATTACTTTTCATACCTTTCACACAAAATGCATCACAGTAAATTTGTCTCCCAGCAAGTTGTTATATATGTACTTACATGTTGAAGTATTGACAGTCTTCGGTCGAGATTCTGGATGCTCAATATCTGAATTAGTAGCTGAAACCAAATTAAGGAAGTTGGTTAACATATCTCAAAATTAAGGTTACATGTTGAAGTATTGAATCTGTTGTGACTTATTCTCGAGATGGGGGTCAAGGCAACTCGATGTAAGCCGCCTTGGTATCAGAGGGTACGCGTTGATGGTTAAACATATCTTTTTTAAGCTTGGCCGAACAGGTATATGTAAAAGCACACCATGCATACTATCTTGGCAAGACAATATTTTCAAAGTGTCATCATCAATGTTCCATAACAGTAGCGGGGTCTATTGTTCTAGTTGGAGGTTAGTATTTTGTTTTTTAGAATCACCCGTCAAATGACATTGATAGTCACTTTCATATGCTAACTTTTGTTTAATAGATTTCGCTTTTGTTCTCATAATTAGCAGGGTTGCTTAGGACTAAGTAACATATATTAGGCAAGTCTAATGGGTATATGTTAGGCAACTGTTACGTGTAGCAATTTCTAAGTAACCAATGTATATTTGCAAACTATAATTGTAAGGTACACTTAACAGGAACAATGCAAAAGTAGTGAGTATAGTATGTTTAATCATGGCAAACCAAAACATAAGAATTAATTAAAAAATAATAAACCTAGGTATAAAAGCACATATAAGCAGATGATGAGGGGTTTAAGAAGTAGAGAACGAAGTGTGTACCTTGATGATTCTGTTGATGGCTTATGGTTGAGAGGTTGGAGACGCCGTATGGTACAGAGGTTGAAGATGATGTGTTACAATTGTCATGATCGTCGATACTCACACAAATTCCACAAAGACGAAGAGGATTTCTAGCAGGTTGAAGACTCTGCAACGTGTAGGCAAAGTAATTGAAACCTAGGTATAAAAGCACAAATAAGCAGATGATGAGGGGTTTAAGAAGTAGAGAACAAAGTGTGTACCTTGATGATTTTGTTGATGGCTTATGGTTAAGAGGTTGTAGACACCGTATGGTACAAAGGTTGAAGATGATGTGTTACAATCGTCACGATCATCGATACTGACACAAATTCCACAAAGACAAAGAGGGTTTCTAGCAGGTTGAAGAGTCTGCAACGTATACATAGGCAAAGTAATTGGGCCGCGTGGGTATATCGATAAGCCGAAAACAAAAGAACATGAGACAAACCTGGTGTGAATTTTCAACCTTACCAACGACGTTCTGATATTTCTAGAAGGTATGAGACAATACGGTAAAAAAAAGGAAAAAAAAACATATAGACGTAGCAAAGGGAGTTGGGCCACATGGGTTATGGTTTGGGCCATTGGAAGGAACAGAGAATAAGAAAGTCAAAACGACGAGGCATCCATGGAATTGCAAGGTGAGTCACCCATTTTAGTCTGCAACTTCATAGAAAACATGATAGTATCGAACATTACACAAATTAAAATACATATTATAATATCTATTATACCAAAAGATATAGCATATGGCAATCAGGAGTTCGGACATATATGATTCGAAGTAGTTAATCTAATTACCTAGAGCAGTAAATATAGGCGTATTCTTTTTCTGCAATATGTTGGGATGAGCTCTTAATTGCGTGTTCACACCTAAAACCACAACAATAAAAAAAATAAGTAAACGCTTAATTGGAACCATAGTAATATTTAGCTGACGAAATGTAATTATATATTCATGGCATATTTGTTGAATGTTGGCGATACAGAAAGTTAACATACATTTGTCGGATGACTTTGTACGACCATTATAGCTACACAAAATACCCGAATTATTGAACAAAGATTGTTCTATACTTCTATATATAGATCTATTTGGGATTGACATCCCTGTTCGGGTGAGTAGCTCTCACTAGTTTCGACCGTACTGAAACACGAATGCATACATGTCGGAACAATTTGGATGTTATGGGTTTGAACATCTACACGGTCCTTTATTTGCATTAAATTGCATACATAGATGTCGAGCTTCAGTGTCATGAGCTTAGCGCAACAGTAGATACTATTTATGTGGTACTGTATATGTTATAGTAGACCCATACATTATGGAAAATCAACGATATCACTGTCTATACCACTTATCGAACATTACTAATTACTCAACACTTTTCATTATACTACGATGAAGCAGTAAACACTAAACTCTTTCGATTCTACATTTATACTTACATTTTTGGCGATTATTATAAGGATTGAAATGGTCATACATTAAATAGAAATATTTAAAGTTAAAGTTTAGTTTCGGTCAAAGTTTAATCGTGGTACCTATAACTAACAAAAAAATTTAAATAAACTTTATAAAATATTTCTGGAGATAATAGTCAAGAAAATACCCATTTTGAAGGAAAAATCATTTGGAAAACAATGGCGCAAGTTTCGCACTTTGAATCAATCGTTAACCCGCCTAAACGAGTCCCGAACCGTTATTTAACGAAAATTACATTTTGGTCCCACTAGTAATATTTATAAGTTATACCCTAAACTATATTTAACTTGCCATTTTTTTATAACTTCTTTTATATATACATATCAAAGCATTAGGGTTTGATTTATATAAAAATCTACACACACTCTCCCTCTCTATGTCTTTTCGGCGCCCCAATCTTTTTCGGCAAGATTTCTGGCCACCCCAACTCTGGCCAACAGCCGACACACCACCTTCTCCCTCTCCACACCACCTTGCCATACATCATCCTCACTCCACCATATCACCTTCGTCATCATTCCCAACCCCGCTGCCACCATCATCACCTTGTCACCAACATCACCATGGTAACCACCATCGTGGCCATCTCAACCACATCATCACCTCGCTGTACAAGCACCCCTAAGGGTGCGCTCGGTTTCGTTATAAC
>BQNB010072728.1:0-27563 GCA_026074375.1 Tanacetum coccineum
ACAAACCGATCTAATTTCCAAGAGTGTGTAGTAATCGTTTTGTGCAAATAATAATTGGGTATAGGATATTGCATTCTCAGGATCTGACCAGGGGATTTTGGGCAGCAAATGGTGAAACTGAAATCGATCGTCACGCAAGTGGAAGTTGATAGTCGCAAGAGTTTATGTTGAAGCAAGCTAGAAAGTTTTATTGATAGTTTAAGCAATGTGAATTGCGGCAACACCTTGAGAATTTTTCTTTTGCTTATTAGGCTGCAAATTTGTACCGAGACTAACCGATGTCCGCCAAACATCCCGCAGCGAAGCGCGGGCAAGCAAACTTGTTTATATTCAAATATAGGGAGATTATAAGGGTAATTTAGAGTCGAATGATATTCGACTAGGATTGGGACACAAAATGCCCTAGATGTAAATGAAGTCCATTAGTGATAGAACGGAGTCATTTTCAGAGTTCTTTAGAGACTAAAGAAAGTCTCATCACCTCTTAAGGCATAACTCAACAAGTGACGCTTGAAGCTGAAAGAATATGATTGAGTCAATGATTGATGACATAACTCACTAAGTCCCCTTGATCTCCTCAACAACAAAGGCATCCTGAACTTAGATAAAAAGTATTTAAGTCCTTGAAACAAATAGGTGGGAGCTTTTTTTTAAAGTTAAGTAAAAGGAACTTATCATAGAAAGCGAATGAAGTATAAGAGCCGGTAGAAAATCAAAAACAGTTGTCAACACTATTCTTAAAGTGAGATTTGACACATTCCAAAAATAGAGGATAACGGAAGTAGTAAGATTGAAGTGTACCTTCCCAGTCAAATGCTTGACACGTCTATATTAACCCAGGAGTATCCACCTTGAACTTTGACTGTAAAAGAGAATGTTGTAATGGTGTTAATGCCATCTCGTACAATTAATATAAAACACATTTATGGGAGCAATTACGTCTCTAAGAACTAAGTCCTTGAACTCATTGAGTGTGTTAGCATAGCTCTTAGAGCATAGGGTGCGGTAACGCACACCCCTGCGTCGGTCTGATGTGGCAGCGCGTTGGGTTGTGTTACTGCACCGGCCGAGCTCGTTGGTGGTGGTGCGTTGACCTACTCGTTGGTTAACCAGTGAGCGTTGGTTTGTATATTTCTTTTTTTCGATTTAAAAGTGTGTTTGTGTATGTTTGTTTATGTGTGTTTAGTGTGTGTTTATGGGTGAAGACGGTGAGGATGAAGACGAGGGGTATTGTTTTTTGTTTGACTGCAAGTGTGAAATGAAGACAAATGGTATTTGTTTGTGTTTAACATATAATATATTAAAAATATTAAAGCTAAATTATAATTTTTAATTTAGTTTTTATATTTTTAAATATATATTATATGTTTCTAGTTTTAAATAGTTTTAATAATTTAGCTTTAAAAATAGAAAAGAAGATAAAATAGTGGGTCCTAAAACTGTAGGTAACGTACTGCTACGGCTGTTTTGGGATAAGTTATGTTAGTTTAAGTCATGTTGTAGTAGTTCGGGTGTTACTGGACCATGTTTTCTTATTTAAACACTAACTTTGGTTTGTGTTTAAGAAAGTGAGGAGATCACTATATTTTTTATTCAACTTTGATTGTTATTCTGAAAACAATCTTGTAAATTCTTTTATTTATATCTAATAAGAATTTAAACGTTGAAAACATTGTTTTGTATTACTTGTTTAAATTACTTTAAGTATTATCTCTATAAATTATTTAAACATACATAGATTTCATGGGAGGTGATGTCACACCCCCAAAATATCAGAGTATAATGGCAACCGAGGGCGTGTGACTTCATGAATATCATACTTCTAAGCAATACAGAACGGCCTCTATATGAGACGTTTAAGAAAATTGATCACTTGTATTATGAAATAATAAATTGTTTAATCATTATGCGAAAGCATAAAAATAGACAATACGACATTGTTTTTAAATAGTACAAATGATCTTTAAATAACTGGAAATGACTGCAATGCATGAGATTTCATATAGCATCTTCGTTCTTAATACCTGAGAAAAACATTGCTAAAGTGTCAACATAAAGTTGGTGAGTTCATACGTTTTTGTTTAACCAGAAATAGTTAATGTTTATGAATCACAAGATTTCATCCACATATGACAATATAACAAATACAAAGTTATATAAATTGCATTACTATTGTTTAAGCTCATGACACCGAAGCGTTAACATATACCAACAATGAATGAATGCCTTTGCAGATGTCTAACCCGGGACACCCGTAATCTGACTCAAATGAAACTGTATTCGCTTGACTAATGTCAGTCCAAGTCGAACAGGGATGTCAATCCCGATAAATCGGGCAAGTGGCAACTTGGGTTAAATAGGGACTTAGACCAATCAGTAATGAGTAGTTGTACTTGTATTCACACGTTTGAAATAAGCAATATCCTCGGTATTGCTTGGTCAATGCACGTTAACTAGTAACTTGGTCAAATACCGAGTTCCAAGTTTGCCAAATGACGACGAGGAGAGTGATGGTGGTAAGAGGTCGAACCTCCTTCGGCTTAAACCCTTACAAACCCGACGTTCCTAGGCTTGAGAATCCAACGAAAACCCTAGACTCGAACCTTATTGCTTACTTCTTATTTTCAAAGTTTAGATATGCTAAAAGTGTGCATGCATGGCCTTATTTATACTCAAATTATCACTAGTTTCCTGAGACTTTTCATATGCATGTGAGTGCATACTATTGAAGAATAGTCATGTTTCATGACACTATTTGTATCATTGGTCTTTCCTAATACTGTTAAAGAATATATGCCATTGTTAACTTGAGTTTTGAAATAGGT
This sequence comes from Tanacetum coccineum, assembly GCA_026074375.1. Taxonomy (NCBI): domain Eukaryota; kingdom Viridiplantae; phylum Streptophyta; class Magnoliopsida; order Asterales; family Asteraceae; genus Tanacetum; species Tanacetum coccineum. Next base: position 2,826 of record BQNB010072728.1, read on the forward strand.
ACAAGACGTAGCATGGGAAGGATTTTTCAAAAGAAAAAAGTAAGTAAGGTAGCTATGTAAGGCATATCATGATGATGTCTTTGGCTTTGTATTTTGAAATGTGGTTACGGGTATTTATTTAAGTGTAGACGGTTTTATAAAATAATACAAGTAGATGGCTTCGTTTCACAAAATGTGAAATAAACATGGTTTTTATTGCTACAAGTTCTAAAATATATTTTTAGACATAAAGCAATAATAGTGATATTCGCGTGCTATTAAGGCTTTCCGTAACACAAGTAATGCATGCCTTTCATAGAATAACTTTCTTTTGAGATTAACGGTAAATTTTGCAAATTTCGCGGTACATAATCTTACCTAATGAAAAAGAGAAATATAAATTTTACGATGTGTCATAGTCTCCACAGGTTAGAAGATTTCGTCCCGAAATCAAGACGATGTAAGAGATTGTGGGTTCGCGAACAAGTGGGGGTATTTGCTCATGAACTGGTCCTCACGTTCCCACGTGTATTCTGGACCTATACGTGCATTCCAACAGACTTTAACGATAGGTATACGACTTCGTTTGAGTTGCTTGACCTCACGGTCCATAATCTCTACCGGTTCTTCAACGAAATTGAGTTTGTCGTCGAGTTGGATTTCCTCCAGGGGAATAACGAGTGTGTCATCGGACAAACATTTCTTTAGGTTGCAGACGTGGAACACATTGTGTACTCGACTAAGTTCTTGAGGCAATTCCAAACGGCAAGCTACTGGACCAATCCTTTCTATGATTTGGAAGGGTCCAATATAACGAGGGTTTAGCTTCCCACGCTTCCCAAATCGGATCACACCCTTCCATGGTGCGACTTTAAGCATAACCTTATCTCCAACTTCAAACTCAAGAGGAATACGCCTCTTGTCAGCATAACTCTTTTGTCGGTCATGTGCAACTTGCATGCGATCCCTAATCTTGAAAATCTTTTCAGTAGTCTCGTGAATAATCTCTGGTCCGGTGAGTTGTGCCTCTCCAACTTCAGCCCAACAAACAGGCGAACGACACTTCCTACCGTAAAGTGCTTCGAACGGTGCAGCTTTAATGCTCGTGTGATAACTGTTGTTGTACGAAAATTCTACTAGGGGTAAGTGTCTATCCCAACCATTCCCGAAGTCAATTACACAGGCTCTCAACATGTCTTCTAACATCTGACCATCTGTCTGCGGATGATAAGCAGTGCTCAGGATCAACTGCGTACCTAAGGCTTTATGCAAAGATTGCCAAACTCTCGAACTGAAATGGCGTTCGAATAAATTAGAGAAAAGTGTGAAAGTTCTGTTTCTAAGCAATAGTGTAAAATGTCACTAAATTTAGTTGAGTACAAATATTTTATTTACTACTGATTGAGCTAAACTTGATGAGATAAAGAAGAACTAACCGATAGCCGGTTCCACTACGTCAATCAAACACCCTCATTGAGCTTTCACCTTCTGTGCCATCACACTATTACAGCCACTTCAATTGGGACGGTAACCACCACGTTTTAGTGGGCTTCTTATATTCTCCATGTCTAAATGTTTTCTTTAACCTCCACTAGAAAACCCATTAGGATTTCCATTGGTGTTATTCTTAACAAAAAGAATAACAACCGAAAGGATCTGACATGGCCAACTCTTTCCACCAAAGCGCCACCTTCCATGCTGACTACACTACTACACAAACTGGTTTTTCCCACGGTAAAATCCATTGGAAATCCCCTGGGTAAAGGCCTTTTCCACGGATTTCCCACGGAATTATTTCGATGCAAAAACCATCGTGGGTAAATATTTTCCCACTCATTTTCCCACCGAACGTTGACTATTTCCCACAGACTTCTTACGTTTTCTAGCAACCATTTTTCACATATATTCGACCTTTTTTTGCAGCATGTTATGAAAGAGTTTTGCACATGCGAGGTTTGGGAACACACTTATAGATTGAAGATCGTATCCGTTATTAATCCGTATTGATCACATTTTAATCACTATTCTCCCCCGTAAAAATTGCATATGTGTTTACAATTTTTTGACAATTAGTGAATTAAAAACAAGTTAATGTCCGGAATTTACATAAGCCTAACTAAGTCTTGGGAGAACAGGAGTGCATGCAGAATGAATCATTTATTAATACTCTCCTCTCAAACTATAGAATAAAGTCGTAAACTTAGTGTGGGGAGTTTGATTGAGCAGACATTTTAAAAGATATTTGAAATTTTTTTTTTTTGAAAAATATTTTTGAAAAAATTTATGACTCAACAAGAAAAAAATGTGAGATATATCTTTTATTTCCATACATTTTTCTTTAGTACTTCTTTGAGCATTCAAAACTTTGAATGTTATATGACTTTTGCTCAAGACCGAGGAGATGTGAACTTCCGGTTGTTTAGGATAAATGGACATAAATGAATATTTTCCTTTCTTTGGAGATCGAGTCCTAAGCTGACATTTACTTAGAAGTCGTAGAGAAAAAGTGAAAGGACATGTTTTAAAAGCATTTAAAACTCTCGTTCGAACTTCATTTATTCACCCGTGTTAAGATTAATCAACATTTTTAGGTGCGCAAATGTTATTGATTGTCGTGAGCATGTCGGAGTCGATTCTTTTTGGTATTTTTGAAATTTTCAGATATTATATTTTGCTTTTATAGGTTTTATATTTTTGTATTTTCCTTTTCTGATTAACTATATACAATTGTGAAATGTTTTAGACACACAAAAGAAGATATGAGAGGATGTGTCTAAAAGCATTAAAACAAGAAGATTTCTCTTCTTTTGAAGGAAAAACGCACTGAAACGTACACACCCCTTTTATTTGAAGCTCGGATTATGCACTGAAGTATACATAAGCCATTGACTTGAGCTAACAAACTTTAAATGTTTGGAGACTAGCTGCAAGACCCGAAACGATTTGTCTTTTCCTGGTGTTAAAGGATAAACGCACTGACATGTACATTTTCCTTTTATTTGAAGATCAGGTTGCAATCTGACATTTTATTACAAGCCATTGACCCAGAGATTAGAGAACAACAATCAGATAGATAGAAGTATGCTGTTTCCTTAGTCTTGATAACCTGCCAATAAGAGAAGTAGAAATCGGAAACCCTTTGCTTGAAGGTTCCGAGGGATTAGAAGTACTTGCATTGTCACACACAGATTTTTCAGACTTTTGTTGGTGTTTCGGATGCAGTTAACTTTTTCTACACATGGCAAATATTCTTCCAATTGGAATCTACCTAAGACAAGTTCTAGGTTTGCTAGGCCTAGATGAAGCAAGACTTCCTTTGGACCCTAACTCCTTCGATTTCTTGGCATTTGCCTTATGTTTCTTTTGATTTTCACGTATTGAAACATTAGCACTTCGGTTATCAGCACAAGAATTCATGTTATTCACATAATCAAGCACATAGACATCATGATTGGCAGTAACTAAGCATTGCTTACACATAACACAAACAATTTTGGATTTAGCATTTCGAATGGCAAGCGTAATGTTATTACATTCAGATGACATGTGCTTTTGATTCTTGGGAATTTGGGAATTCCTATGGTTTTCTTCTATTTTCTTGACGTTATTTGAGAGGCAACTACTCTTAGACTTAGATGGAACCCTATCAGTATTAGAATTGCTCCTAGGATGTGGTCTTCTAGTCTTAGCAGTGTTGTTTATTCTGGTAGAAGAAATAACCGTTGAGGTCAGAATTAGCTTGTTCGTCTATGAATAACTTTAGTTGTGAAACAGTGATTGGTTTTTCCTAACGTTGTTTTAACGGGTTTGTTAGGGAGCAACACTTATCTACCCTAGAGGTCTTAAAAGGATTTGGCCTAAAGATTCTAGGGGCAATTACATTAACAGTTTGAACAACTTTCGATTCTCGTATGGAAAGTGCCGAGTTTGAAGTGACTGGTTTAGACAAAGCATTCGTCTTATCAACTTCGAGGAGAACCGAGGGTTTTGGATTGGGCTTGATTCTTTGAGTGACATATTAGAGTTTAATCCAGGAGAAAAAAGAAGGTGGGTTTCCCAAGATTGATTGCTATTGTTTGTATACATAGTATTCGTTCTCGTACCTTTTTTGTGGCTGCCTTTTGGTTTAGAAACATTATCCAAATAATGGGCTCTTAGCTTGCAGTTTCATAGGATGGTGTCATACAATTGTTTTTGTAAAGAGATTAAACTATTGATTTGAGTCTGTAGCTTTTGTCACTTTGATAGAATCAAACACGTTCTTATATGTTGTCTTAAGATGTTCATTTTCTTTTGCATAACTCCGAACCTGAAATTCTAGTGACACGTTCTCATCTTCAAGTTTTTGAGGACACAATCAGGGTTATTTTATTCACATTGAGTATCACTACTCTTTCCCTTGACGATCTCCCAACTGCAGCTTGTAAACCGTTCGATCTTTTGTTACATGTCCATTATATGCTATTTCATAGAAATCTTCTATTTGCATTCTTCATATTGTGTGTACCAATTATTCCATAAAGAATAGCGTATTCTTTTCCTTTATTAATAATGCCCAATTTTCAAGTTTTTCTTTCGAACGATCAAGCTCAGTTTGGAGATCAGTATACTGCGCATTATGAGTAAGCATATTGAATATATCATGATCATAACAATTTTCATCTTTAGGTACCTCAGTTGATCCATCTGAGTCATAGACGGGAGCGTTGTCAGACTGAGTTCCAAATGTAGATGCTTGTTGCAATGTAACCTTTGAAGTGCAGTTTACTTTTACTCTCTCAGTTTCTTCATAAGTATCTGCAGCAGCCATGAACTCAAGATCTAGAGTGATCTGCAGCTGTTGCTGAAGATAAGCAGCATCTCGTTTCCTTGGATTTACTGTGCAGTTGCTGGCATAATGACCCTCTCCTCGACAATTGTAACACCTTGTCTGATTTCCATTAATCCCATTACTATTACCATAAGCCCTTGCTATAACAACATTTCCATTCCCATACTGATTTGCAATTTCCGAAACAACACTAAGCTCATTCTTATTTTCAACAATCTGAATACCCGGATCCTGAACTGCATTATGTCTTACCTTTGGGGTATTCACTTCCAACAGTATCATCATACCTTTTGCATCTTGATGTCCTTGTCTCGTATCATTCCCGGTGAGAAATCTTTCTATTAACGGGGGATTATATGAACTTCTTTGGTTGTTTGTTGGTATGATATTGAATTTGAATGCTTTAGCCAATAAAGCAAGTGCCGTGTTCATTGCAGTTGTGGGATCTGAACTGTCTTCGGGATTTTGCATTGGTTGTGGCATGTAATTCGTGTTGAATGAAGGTTGTTGGACAAAGTTGCTATTAGAATAACCAATGAACTTGTAGTTCATGAGGTGCCAAACATTATTAAGAGAATATTCATTGTTTACGGATTTTAAAAGCATGGGGTTGTTTTGTGTACACGGATGCTAAATCAAATTGAGATGACACTCAATACTAGTCATGGTATGATTTCATTTTTGATGATGACCATGTGAACTAGTTGTGCTCAACTGAGAGCATAGTTGCATTATACATTAAAGAATAAGAATGCTTTACACTTTTGGAAGCTGTGAAAGATGATTGTTGTCAATAGTTGATGTCACACACCTTATAAGATATAGTGTGTCAAGATATTGGATATATACGAACAAACATTCATCATAGATATTCAAGAACTTCACTTATTGAATTCTTGAAATAAGTATTCTCAAAATTCCGAAAGATCAAAACTAGTTAATGAAATCTATGCCTTGTCAACAAGTACGATAGTCGTATCTTGAGGCATGATTCGTCAACTAGAATTATCATGCATTTGATCTATTTAGTATTTGGATAAAGGATATTGTTAAACAATGTTATTTTATGAATTGAAGTATTTGATATGATTCGTTTTCATTATAATTATTGGTCCTATTTTTGCATGTTTAATCCATGAATAAAATGTTATTCTAAATAGTCTATGTCGATCAATTATATGGGAATATAATTGAATTAAGACATATTTGAGTGTTTGGTTATATTCGTAGAATATTTAAAGAACGGTTCTCCATCTCACACGATATTCAATAGATTTGCATGTCGGACTTCTCCAACACAAGTCACTCACTTTATGGATCGTCGTCATCAAGTGAAACTTGTAAATGATTTACGTTACTAAATCCTTAGACTTGAGATACAAGTTAGTTTTATGTATGTGGATGGTACTTTTTGATATACTTCTAACACTACCCGTAACAAGGTAGCCATAAAGACTATATTCATGAGTATTCTGAAATATATGATAAGATACTTGTAGTCAAGATAGAATTTGTTCGTTCAACAGGATTGAAATAATAATGCTACTGGGCCCCTCGATTAATTAATCAGATGTGTGTCTGGCCAGACCCAATGGTAATCTGGATTTGTCCCGATTAGATTGGTAATCTTGATTTAATTATGTAATACGAGAAACAGAATCATTAAAATAGAATGACTACGATCCATATCTATTTTAACATGGCATTTGTGAAACAAAGGGATTGTAAATGATTAATCATTTAAATGTATTTTGGGAAACTACACTCAAAGGTTTTCGGGAGCATTGGCGTGTTGCTAGACGCTAACCAATGTTATTATATTATATTATTCTACATGTCCAAGTGGGAGCTGAAGGAATGTACATATAAATAATATATGTCCGGTCTCGTTTTGAGCCTATGAAGATGCACACGTAATTCGTTGGTAATAGTTAATTAAATATATTTAGATATAATTAATTAAATGTTAAACAATAAGGACTTTAAAGGAAAATCAAGAAAAAGGAAAGTGGGCTATGCCCCTTCCCTTTTGCTCTAACCGGCCGAATAAACCCAACCCAAAGGAGGTGGGCTTTTGCTTGTTGACCAAGTATTGAGAAGGTTATAAATAGAGATTAAGGATTCATTAGTTGGATATATCCCTAAATCTCTCTTTCTTTCTCTTTGTGCTTGATCGACCGAAACATACATAGGGTTTCGGTTTTGCTTTGTTCGACGGCAAGGAAACAAGAAACATAGTTTCTTGTGTTGATTTGATTCAAGGTTTTCCAAAGACGATTGTTTAACACTATTAGTACTAGCATACTCTATTGCTAAGAACGTATTGTGTACAAATCTGTAGAGAGATCATACTTTGATCTTTATTGTTTCTTGATTGAAGAATTGCTAAAAGGTACACGTTTTCTTTTACTTTCTTGTTATGTTAATTTATATGACTATATAAAGATCATACGTGTTCATATTCCGCTGCGTACTCGTATTTATTAATAGTTAATATGATCTTAATGTCTACTAATTCCAACATAGATCACCTGACACACAAACTTGTATAGATCGCCCTTGTTTGGTGTATAGATCGCCTAACTTGCAACTTGTATAGATCGCCCTTGTTTGGTGTATAGATCGCCTGACACACAAACTTGTATAGATCGCCCTTGTTTGGTGTATAGATCACCTGACACACAAACTTGTATAGATCACCCTTGTTTGGTGTATAGATCACCTGACACACAAATAAAAAAACCATACTATGTCCTTTTCTTGTAGTCTTGAAACAGAAACCAACGAAGAAAAAAACGTCCTTGTACAAACCGTGTGGACCACAAACAAATAAGCCAACTAAAACTAGAAGATAAGCTACTTTTACACCGGAATAAGCTACAATAAAGGCTACAAATAAGCTACGAAAAGCTGTAAAGCTTTTGGAATAAGCTATAATAAACACGAAAAAGCTAAACCCCCAAAAAAATAAGTCACGAGCTAGAAGATAACAATAGACCAAAAAACTAGTAACTTTTTTTTCGAACAATGTTAATTCACAAAGCCCATGAAACAGCCCACCAATCTATGACGAAAAAAAGAAAAAGACCAAACAGATTGATACAAACTTAGTGACATGATAAAAGATTGTTTAATAGAATGCAACACAAATTTAAACCGCACCAAAACAAAAATAAGCTAGGAAAAAATAGATAAAAAACGAATCAAATGAGCTCAAAATAAGTTACCACAACAAAAACACTAAACCCAACCTTGGCTCTTGATACCACATGTTACATGTATCATTTCATCACCTTGAACACAAAAATAAGAAAAAGATTTTTAGAGAGAGAAAGAACTAGAGAGAGAGGACAAAGAGAGAAAAAATGAAGATGGTTACTTGCACTAGAAAAGAAAATGAGAAGCAACACCCTCTCCACACTTGGAGAGGGCTTTATATAGTTACAAGAGATAAAACCCTTCTTGGGTTGTTGGGCTTGACTTTGGACCGGACCTATTACCAATGGACTTAAGCCCGACACCTAGGCCTAATTAGCTTAGATAAATTCCCGTAAACTAAGTTTTTCTTATACAAGGCTCGGGAATATTTAATGACCATCACTTTAGTAAAAACACGGCTAACAATAATATTTAACTCATCCATCGTCAACAAAAGCTCAAGTTCTTCAACAACAACAAATTTTCTTTCACGGTTTCTTTTTGATTTTGTAAAATCCCGCGAAAGATTTAATTCTTTTCTCGGTTTAAATCATAGACTTGTAAAATCACGTGAACTAATCAGCATAGTACAAATGAACTTACTTAGTGAAGACTATGACGAGTTCATAGATAAACTGCGTCTATATTTCAATGAATATGTACCAGAAGAATCAATCCCATACTTGAAAATTCAAGGGTTAATTGCCTAAAAATGTATTATACTTGCTACTTTTTGTCATTGTATATAGACAACTATTTTTTTGCCATTGTGTCGCTCAACTTTTGAATTCGTGCTATTGTGTGTATTCTGCGACTATTTCTGCATGTAAAATGACCATTTTACCCTTCAAAATTTGAAAATAGTGAGGGTAAAATTGTCACAAAATACAGACAATAGTAGGAATTTAAAAGTTGAACGACACAATGACAAAAAAATAGTTGTCTACATACAATGACAAAAAGTGACAAGTATAGTACATTTTTAAGGAATTAACCCAAAATTCAATTCATTACCACTGTCACTCCACAAACTAAGCATTTAGAAGGTATTGTCTTACGCTCAAATGCTTATCTTCACGTGATAAACAATGAATTCTTGTTGGAATTTGAGATACCCGGTAAAGATAATCCACGTTTCCTCGGTTCAGAATTTCTTGGGTTTACTCACAGTTATACATCTATAAGTGAAGGTATAGAGGGTTTGAATGGTATAATTGGTGTGAGTGTCGGCTTTAATGAACTCAAAAACGCAATCGAAAAGATCATCATTGAAGCCCATAGTCCCACTCCGAATAGCATGAAGATGTATGAAGGGTGAAAGGTTAGCCTACTAGTCATAATTGTAATCGTACTCGAGGGAGTAAGATTCAAAACCTTTTCAAGAATTTTTAGATTTTTAGTTTAGCTATGAGACCAACAACTAAAGACAAAAAAAAACTATGCCAATCAAAATTAATCGGTGGATAAAGGAGATGTATTGGAACTTTGCTTACATGACCAAAGTGGCCAAGGGATCTGTGAAAGGAAGGGAAAAAAGGAAAAGACTGCAAACCTTCTTTCCATAATAAACCTTCTTCTTCAGCATTTTGTAGTCTTTTCCTTTTTTCCCTTTCTTTTACAGAGCCCTTCGCACTTTGGTCATGTAAGCAAAGTTCCAAGACATCTCCTTCATCCACCGACTAATTTTAATTAGCATAGTTCTTTTGTTTAGTTGTTGACCTTATAGCTAAACTAAAAATTCTTGAAAAGGTTTTGAATCTTACTCCCTCGAGTATTATTACAATTATGACTAGTAAGCTAACCTTCCACCCTTCATACGTCTTCATGCTATCCGGAGTGGGACAATGGGCTTCGATGAGGATCTTTTCGATTGCGTTTTTGAGTTCATTATAGCCGACACTCAAACTTATTATACCATTCAAACCCTCTATACCTTCACTTATAGATGTATAACTGTGAGTAAACCCAAGAAATTCTGAGCCGAGGAAACGTGAATTATCTTTACCGGGTATCCCAAATTCCAACAAGTATTCATTGTTTATCGCGTGAAGATAAGCATTTGAGTGTAAGACACTGCCTTCTAAATGCTTAGGTTGTGGAGTGAGAGTGGTAATGAATTGAATTTTCAAGTATGGGATTGATTCTTCTGGTACATATTCATTGAAATATGGACGCAGTTTATCTATGAACTCGTCATAGTCTTCACTAAGTAAGTTCATTTGTACTATGCTGATTAGTTTGTGCTCGGTATTTTAAATTACTATCTTTCGGCCCTCATGCGTCGGTGATGGGGGTTGTATTTCTGAATGTTGGTCGGTCTATTTTTAGTTGTTGGTTTACCGCCTTTCTTTGTGCCCAGTTCAATAGGTCCTTTCGGTTTTCATTATTTACAAAGTTTACTTTGTTTAAAAATTTAGTTATAAGCTTGTGAATTATAGAATGTTGTTTGGATAAATATAATTTAGTAATCACTTTCACTGGTTATAAAGTTTACTAGTAATTTTCCTTGTGAATTATAGAATGTTGTTTAGATAACAATAATTTTGTTTGATGCTTGTTTTAGATGATTCATGGATATTTATGTAAATATTTGTAATTTATTGTTTGTGTTGTTCGCTGGATAGTATCATTAAATGGATTGTGGATTTGTTTCTATTTGTTTTGTGTAGCCAAAACGAAGAAATGAAAGATGTAAATTGGGATCCAAGCCAACAAAAGGCCCACAAAGTAATAGAAGAAGAATCCAAAAGAGTGGTGCATGAGCGCGATATAAAAGTACTTCGCGATAACACAAACAAACTAATCACGATAGTACAATTTAACTTAAATACTGATGATTACGATGTCTTCACATATATTTTGCGTCAAATTTTTGAAGAATATGTACCATTGGAATCAATCCCACTCTTGAAACTCCAATTCATTTCCTACTCCACAAGCTACGTGTTTATAAGGTATTGTCTTACTCACCAATGCTTACCTTCACGCGATAAACAATGGAGTAGTCTTGAAATTTTGGGAAGTCGGTCAAGAACCACGTTTCCTCGGTTCACAATTCCTTGGGTTTAAAGAGAGTTATACTTCTATGAGTAAAGGTATAGAGGGTTTGGATGGTTTAGTGAGTTTGAATGTTGGCTATAATGAACTAAAAGACGCGATCGACAAGATCCTCAACGAACCCCATATTTCAACTTCGGATAACAAGAAGACGTTTGAAGGGTGGAAGGTTAGCTTACTAACCATCATCGTAATGGTATTCGAGGGCGTGAGGTTCAAACCCTTGTCTCCAATTTTTAGTTTAGCCATGAGGCCAACGACTAAAGGCCAAAAAACTAAACTAATAAAAAATCAGTGGGTGGATGAAGCAAATGATTCGTAGCTTTGCTTACATGACCAGTGTGGCGAAGGGAGAGGAGCCAAAGGAAATAAAGAAAAGAGAAAAATAAGTAACAGATGATTTAAAATGGATTTAAAAGAAGTGCGATGATCAAGGTTTCTCTATAAAGGAACTTGGTATGTAGAACAAAGGAGAATATTTTGGATACTATGAAAGAGAGTAACAGGTTTGTGTTAGTTTATGGACGTAAAAATAATAGTTGTGTGTTAGGATCGAACTCAAGATCACGGGATTGCACTCACTACAAGTTAACGATTAATAAATATAATTTATTTATTGATTTTACACGTAAATAGTTAATGATCGTTAAGTGTTTAATGGAAATGACTAACGACTAAACAAGAAGGACTAAAAGAGAAATTGGAGATCAATGGAATTATAGAGTTTGTGTTGAAATAGGATTAGCTTCAATGTTAAGGCTTATCCTAATAGAACTCAAACACTAATATTTACCCTATAAATACCAAAGGGTTTTTCAAGGGTAAATACACTTGTAAAAGCCAAAATTCACTTCTCTTTTGTCTTCAATATATTCGGCCACATAGTATTAGATACTATTCCGAATTGATTTCTTGTTTACCGGTTTACGTGATTAACGAGCTAGTTCTTGGTTAACTTGGTAATTAGCGTGAGGAACAAGACGGTGAAGTCAATCTTTCCTTCAGATTGTTCTTCTCTGAGATTATGATTCTTGTTCTTGCTAGAATCAAAAGGTAATGTAACCCTATCTGTTAATTATTTTTGCATGTTACTTGAAAAAAAAAAACATTCCTAATTGCTTTCCCCGCTATATTTATACTTTTGATGTTATAATTATAAATTGTTATGAAAGTAATAATTCAACAGTGCATCTCGAGCCAAATTTTAACATGTTAAAAATTACCAAATTAAAGATGATTAATGGTTTAGATTAATTTTTTTGGATCGGAAATTATTTTTTTTGAACCGAATTTTTTTTTAATACTCGAAGTTTGTAATTTCGATTGAACTAAAAAAAAAAAAAATTTTGTGGTTCGAAATTAAATTGTTTAAATGTTCGATAATAGAAAAAATTTTTTGTGTGAACCAAACAAAAATAATTTTTTTGCTCAAAAGTTTTATTAGGTTTTCGGTTATACAAATTTTTTTTTTTTTTTGTTCGACAACAACATAATTTCTGTTTTGATCGACAAGAAATTTAAAATAATTAAAAACTGACTAAATCAATGAATTTTTATAACATGGTTAAAATTGGTCAGCATTATAATAATGGGGGTTAAACATTGGGGTATAAATATTTACGATCTTTTTTGGTTCTTTTGTTTAATTTAAAATGTCTAAGTAACAAAACGATGTAAATAAATTGTAATGGCTCCATGAAAATCAGATGCGCATGTTTTAGCACATGGATTCATAAGAAACGACTTATTTCGTTACAAGAATTGGTATGACCAATTTTTTTAAAAATTTTAGGTATGGCAAAATCTACAAATCGGGAAGAACGTTATAATAATATTGACTTGGTGATTATATGCTAAAGTAAAACCTAGAATTTTTATTAATTAGGGGTTCATTCATATAATAAATGAATGCACTGTGGCTATCCAATGATTTTATTATTTAAAAAGCAGTATGTTTATTTTTAAATGTTATTATGTTTTTATGATTCAATGTAACATAATATGACAAAACCTTATTAAGTCTAAACAACATTAAAACAATCACACAACCTTAGAAGAGAGAAATATGGTGAAACACACACAAAAATACAAAAACACAAACAAACACATAAAAACAAACCCCCCGAACCATAATCAAAGAGTACAACCGACACCCCCTTTACCGTCCCACACCAACTAAAACAATATTCACTAACCCAATCTATAAAAACCCCCCACACCTCCTCCCACCATACATGCCCACACAAACCCGACCAATACATACAAAACTAACACCACGCTTCCAAGGAAAATCCTCTCATCTCCCCACTAAATCAAGTACCCAACACAGGTAAAAAAAAAACAATTAAAATGTCTCAAAAAAAATAATAGGCTTAAAATGTTAAAAAGCCCCACCACCACGCCTGTTCCATCCACGCGAGCACCCCCTCAAACATTCCACAACCACAAACACTCTCTTCCTTTCAGCTTAGTCGCATGAGGCACCCCATCCAACGTTAGAAATCCCCCAATCCTAACCTCCACCACCACCCATATGACATCCAAAACGACCACTGTGATGGTGTACCAGTAAAACCCCCCCCCATACAATCCACCCACCCCCCCCCAACAACCCCTCCCCAACAACCACACCCCCCCCCCCTCCCCCCCCCCCCCCCCCACCCCCACCCCATAACCTAACGTCCCCAACCCAAGGAATTTAAACAAACAATTTAAACACACAATGCGAATAAATACAAACAGAATTTTAAATAATTAGATTACACTAAACTAAACTAATTAATGGTTAGAAATACTAATAAGAATAAGGTTTAATTAATTCACTCCCCGGCAACGGCGCCAAAAACCTGATGTGCTGTCGTGTAGGGTCAATTATTTGATTATCAAGTTTTAAATTTATATTTAGCCGACAAACCTAAAACAACACTTTAACGAGCAGTGTACCCGGTCAAGATGGAGTTCGCGGTAAGTAGGGTGTCGAACACTAAGAGTGGAACATTAATCCTATATTCTATTAGTATTTTAATTAGTCTATTTACTGGTTAAACCTATGCTATATACGTTGTCTAATGATATGGGGGTTTTCAGCCTGAGAGACTGGCACAGGTTTGGTGGAAACAAATATCAATTCAATACACAATAAACACAAAAGAAGAAAATTAGAAGATAGAAAAGCGGTACAAGCCAAATGATAGAAAACTGTATTAGCCATATTAAATCCAGTTCAATGTTGGTTTGTTTGTTTTAGTGCAATGATTTACTTATCTTGAAGCGGCATATCATTCTTAAGACTTAGGCGGGACATCATCCTAAGACCTAGACATGATTAATCCTGTCACAATTAACGCATCCGCATAAAGCATCCTTTAGTTTAATTATAATCTATCTTAGGGAATCAAAGCAGTGGTGATCCTGTTAAAACCCTAGCCTAACGGGACTTTACCCACTTATTGTTTGACGGTGTTTCATATACTGGTAGTCCACTATTCAAATCTTTATCAGTTAATTAAGAGCATGATTGCTGAAACATAAACGGGTCACCTACCGGTCCAACTAAGCTCATAATTCAAAGACAAAGACAGAACGTTATTTGTGATCCTATTGGTATGGAGAGCTATCCCGGTATCTAGATTACTTGGTCCGTATCACTAGATCCAGTTGAATGATAGGTCGCATATTCAAACACATAAACAAGTATGAGGTGATAAACATAATTAAACAATCAACGATAAATTAAGAAATCGATTTTAAAACAAACCAAACATTAAACTTTCATTAAGATGGCTAATACCCGAGGGTATTAGCCCACAACCATTGTAATTATACAAGCGTAATCAAACAATAAAAATCGAACGATTAAGAGAGTAAAAATTACATGATGTCTTTTATGGATTTGTGATCAATGCTTGACCTTGGTGGCTGATCATCTCTTCTAAAATTCGTCTTTAATGAGTATGGTATAAACAATATGATATTGCACACAGAAAACTCGTTTTTGAGTCTTCTATTTATAGTGTCTGAAAAATACTCGATACGCCGTATCTGGCAAGGTCGATGCGGCGTATTGGGTTGGATTTCTTGGAGTGCGCGCTACGTTCATAATCAATCAGTGATATCATTCCCAATTTACTTGATTTACTGTATCTTCGAATAGTTATCTTCATGGATACGGCGTATGTAGGCAGAAGGGATACGTCGTATTAGGAATTGGTCAAACTCGTTTTCTTGTGAAGATTTGGCGCGGATACACCGTATCTCTTTTGTTGGATAGGGTGTATTGGTCAGAAATTAGTAATCTTCAAATATCTTCATTTTAGCTCCAAATTATGCGCCTTTTAGCTCGTCTTCACAAAACACTCCTGAATTACTGCATTTATCAACTTTAAAGCAATTAAGTACCAAATAATGCAATAATTATATAAAAGTGGGAAAAACAGATGGGATAAATGATATAATAAAGTGATGTTATTTGATGTCATCAAATATCCCCCCACTTGAATCCTACTTGTCCTCAAGTAGACCTTAGAAAAAGTTCCAGTTTATGAAAATGTCTCCCAATTGAAGTTGAGGTTTTTCCGTTTAAGCATCGTTTTGTCCTAATCACCTGTACATAAACAAGCTCCTCACCAAAATATGGAAATGAAAACACTCAGATCACTCGACTAATCTAGGGTGCAACATTTGATTGGTACGCTCAATTGCTCGGTCGTGATTAGTTTCGTATCATAGGCTTGGCAAGGATACACATCTCCACCGCTAAAGCTAAGGAGAAACAAGTCAAAAGCTAAATTGGGTTAAGAAGGCTTAAGGTTGATTGGTATGTGTTTAATTACACATACCTTTTACCTTTAAAAACGAGCTAAAATAACCAAAAACGGACTTAAAATGCCAAAGTACAAAAATTACCTTAAGGTTGATTTGTCTCAATTACACACCCGAAACACTAAGTTGAAAGACTTATGCAAAAGTACGGTGTGGGCGATAATTGGAGGCACTTCTTTAATTGGTTCATCCAATGCCATCAACCAAATATGTTTATTTGATCTTCACCTAAAAAGTTAATAAAAATGTTTTATTAAATGTATGCTATGGAGTTGTATGCATGCTTCTCCATACATAATTTTGATTCACATATCAAAAAATGAATACCCTTAAAACTTAAGTCTAATGCCATCTAATTAAAGGACACTTGAAATTATGATTAAGTCAAGTGAGACCTTGGACTATATCGTAATGGAAAGAAACCTATCATGATTGAGTGAGATCTCACATGAATGTGTTTACGTTCTTTAGATTAGAATGACTTAATTGAGTTACTTAGTGAGATCTAGAAACTCAAGGCATTAAGATGGGATGAAACATGTTTACAATGCAACTAGTTTGGCAATGTAAATCCCATAAATATCTAGAAATTGAAAAATGTTTGTCAATTAATTGTTCGACAAGTTACCATGTTGAATACATTCATCACTAGCAGATCAACTGATGTGATGGGTTTATGTCAATATGGGTTCTAGTTTTCAAGGAGATACTATGGTTATATGTATATCACCTGGGTATATTTTATTTTCTTGAAAAATGGTATTATCGAAAATACTAATGATTTTTTGAACTTTTTCTGTAGAAATGGCTCATTCCGACAATAACGCTTTAAGTTCTGCGTTCAAAACTTTCTTTGAACGAGAAACATTGACTGGCCCAAATTTCAATGAATGGCATCGTTCTCTAAGAATTGTCTTGAGAGTAGCTGATACTTATGATTATTTGTATAAGCCTTGTCCTGATCAACCCCCTGAGACTGCAACAGCTGAAGAAAAGGCAGCATGGAAAGCAGAATATAAAAAGCACTCTGATGTGGCTTGTATTATGCTTGGAAAAATGTCACCTGCTCTGCAAAGGCAGTTTGAAAATTATCCACCCCAAAACATGCTGGCTGAACTTCGAAAAATGTTTGAGAAACCTCCTGCTGTAGAGATCTACGATCTGGTAGATACTCTACATAGTTGCAAACAGGCCCCTGGTAAATCTGTAAGTGAACATGTATTGGAAATGAAAGGGCTCATGGACCAATTACATACACTTGGGAAACCATACGACAATGATATGGCAGTTAACTTAATCAACAGGTCCCTTAACAAGGATTTCGGTGATTTTGTAAGAAACTTCAATATGCATTGCGTGGGGAAGACAGTGAGTGATTTACACGCATTGCTCATTGACTATGAAAAGGGTTTGAAGGACAAGGTCACCCCTACTCCTCAAGTATTCTCAATACAAAAGGGTAGGGATAACAAGTCAAAACCGCAAGGAAACAAGCAGAAAAAAGGGAAGGGTAAGGCTGATAAGAACAAGCAAGTTGTGCCTTCTCAACCAAAGCCTAATCCCAAGAAGAGAAAGGAAAATCCTAATAAGGATCAAGCTTGTCACCACTGCCACATGACTGGGCATTGGAAGAGGAACTGCCCTCTTTATCTCGAAGAGTTGCGAGCAAATAAGAAGAAGTCTGAGCATAGTGCTGCAGGTTCAGGTAATTTATTTGCAATTGAATTATTCAATCTAACTCACAAATTAAATTCTTGGGTATATGATACGGGATGCGGTATTCATGTTTGTAATACGCTGCAGGGATTTAATGCTGAAAGGAAACTAGCTTATGGGGATCAATATCTGCATATGGGCAATGGAGCACAAGCAGTTGTTGAAGCCATAGGAACGTTTGATTTAGTTTTACCTTCTGGTTTAGTACTGAAATTAAACAATTGTTACTTTGCACCTTCTATTGTTAGAGGTGTTGTTTCCTTTTCATGTTTGTTGGATCTTGGTTTTAAACATACTGTTGCTAGTAATGGAATTTCTGTTTCTTTAAATGGTGTATTCTATTTTAGTGCTATTTCTGTGAATGGTGTGTTTGAAATTGACATGAATAAAAATGTCACCAAGAATAATAATTCTGTCTTTAGCATCAATAAGAAGAGAAAGTTAGACTTGGATTCTTCTTATCTTTGGCACTGTAGACTTGCCCATATTGGCAAGACTCGCATGCAAAAGCTTCAACGTGAAGGTCTTTTGGAAAGTATCAATGAGGAATCATTTGATAAATGCGAATCTTGTATTTCTGGGAAGATGACAAAGAAACCTTTTAATAGCAATATTGAAAGAGCTACAGATCTACTTGGTCTAATTCATACTGATGTGTGTGGACCACTTAGACATGTGTCAAGGAAAGGTGCTAGCTACTTCTTAACCTTTACGGATGATTTCAGTCGTTATGGATATGTTTATTTGCTTAAACATAAACATGAGGTATTTGAAACATTTAAGGTTTTCAAAGCAGAAGTAGAACTGCAACTAGGAAAGAAGATTAAAGCTCTTCGATCCGATAGAGGTGGTGAATATTTAAGCCAAGAGTTTAAAGATTATCTAAGTGAGAACGGAATAGTTCAGAATCTTACTTCTCCATATACTCCACAACAAAATGGTGTATCTGAAAGGAGAAATCGTACACTACTAGATATGGTACGATCTATGTTTAATCTTACTACTCTACCGTTATCCTTTTGGGATTATGCCTTAGAATCTGCTGTGCGTATTCTTAATATGGTTCCCACTAAGAAGGTTGATAAGACACCATATGAAATATGGCATGGCAAAGTGCCGAATATGTCTTATTTAAAGGTCTGGGGTTGTGAGGCGTATGTGAAACGTGACTCAGCTGATAAACTCAAACAGAGATCTGTCAAGTGTATCTTTGTAGGATACCCTAAGGAAACTATGGGTTACTATTTTTACTTTCCACCTGAAAACAAAGTAATTGTTGCAAGGTATGGAGATTTTCTTGAAAGAGATCTCATATCTCAAGAATTCAGTGGGAGAGATTGTGATCTGGAAGATGATCATATAGATACATTACCTTCTGAAAACACTAGCGAGATTCCAGTAGAGCCTGAAAGTCTGGGTCCTCCACCGGAATTAATTCCTGTCCGTAGGTCCGAAAGGCCTAAAAATGCACCCAACCGTCTCTGTCTAAACATGGAGGTTGAGGATGATGAAGTAGGGGATCTTGGAGAACCTGCTAATTATCGAGCTGCTATGATTGACCCTGATAAGGTTTTATGGCAAGGTGCAATGGATGAGGAAATGAAATCCATGAAAGTCAATAAAGTCTGGATTGTAGTAGACCGCCCTCCTAATGCCAAGGTAGTTAGGAGTAAGTGGCTATACAAGAAGAAGACTGACATGGATGGTAAAGTACACACCTATAAAGCTCGTCTGGTGGCTAAAGGCTGCACTCAAACCTATGGGATTGACTACGAGGAGACCTTTTCTCCAGTAGCAGACATTAGAGCTATTAGGATTCTCATAGCCATAGCTGCATACTATGATTATGAGATTTGGCAAATGGATGTTAAAACTGCCTTCTTGAATGGTCGCTTAGATGAGGACATCTATATGGAGCAACCTGAAGGGTATGTTGATCCAAAATTTCCAAACGGTGTATGCAAACTTCAAAGGGCCATTTATGGTTTGAAGCAAGCATCACGTCAATGGAATAAACGATTTGATGAAGAAATCAAAAGGTTTGGATTTATTCAAAATCGTGATGAGCCATGTGTATATCGCAAAGCTAGTGGGAGTGATGTAGTATTCTTAATCCTATATGTCGACGACATTTTGATTATGGGAAATAACATTCCAAAGCTTAAGGAAGTTAAGGACTATCTTGGAAAATGTTTTTCTGTGAAGGATTTAGGAGAAGCTGCATACATTCTGGGAATTAAGATATATAGAGATAGATCTCTGCGGTTGATTGGACTTAACCAAAGTGCTTACATCGATAAGATATTGAAGAAATTCAATATGCAAAACTCTAAGAAAGGTTTTATACCGATGGAAGTCAAACATGATTTGAGTAATGAAATGTGTGCTTCATCAGATGAGGAAAAAGCTTACATGAAAAGGGTACCTTATGCTTCGGCTGTAGGATCTATCATGTATGCTGTAAGGTGCACAAGGCCAGATGTGGCGTTTGCTCAAAACTTGGTCAGTCGGTATCAACAGAATCCGGAGAAGCTCCACTGGGTTGCTGTTAAACATATTCTAAAGTATATGAGGAATACGAAAGATATGTTTTTAGTATATGGCGGAAATCCAGATACAGAACTTGATGTTACAGGTTTCTGTGATGCGTCCTGGCAATGCGATAAAGATGATACAAAAGTTCAGACGGATTATGTCTTTGTTGTCAAGGAGGAGAGTAGACTGGAATGGCAAGATGCAGAATACCATTGCGATGCATGCGACACAATTGAAATACATGCTGCGTCAAAGCTGCAATGGAAGAGTTTGGAATAGGAAGTTTGTTGAAGATCTTGGAGTAATGCTTCAATAAGTATATATTAATATGTATGGTGACATTTCTGCTGCAATCTTATTGCAATGAACTGGGAGTCATGAATGGGCGCAGACATTTTTTTGCGGAGATATCATATGTTAGAGAACAAGTGAGAGTGGTGAAATAAGTTAATAAAGTTCACACAGTTAAAAACGAGCTGATGCTTTTATAAAGCTTTTAACTAGTGGAAAAAAGTTAGTGAACTTGCCAATGGAATTGGACTTCGATTAGATAGTACGTATTCTGCATATCTGTGATTAAGTATTTGATAAAGGTTGTGTAAACATATTATTTGATAAAATAAATTGATGGGTTGTGTTTATTTTGTATTAATTTTGTATCTATTTTACATGTTTAGATCCATGAATATTAAATTATTCTAAATGTCCGTTTGTCGTTTATTAATATGGGAATTATTATTAAATCAAGACAATTTTAAATGTTGGTCGGGTTACTGAAAAGTATATTGATGTGATTACATACCAATGTAAATGATATTTCGATGAATTGATTTAGGACTTATCCAATATGTGATTGTACTTTATAGTCTGTCATTAGTAAATCATAAATAGTTATCCTCTGGACTGAGATTCCTGGAAAACTGTCATGGATCTCAGTGCATTTCTGTAAGGACAATTTAACGCTATAGTAATGGTAGCTCTTCGGATTGGTTTCAGATGTGTTGCAAATTCTTAAGTTTTGCTTGTAGTGTCAATAAAGATTTGTTTCCTGTCAAAATATGTTTGAAGTTTAATACACTGGGGCCCATCGTGGGATTGGTATGATGTATGTGAGGCCACACCAGTTTTCAGAAATACAGTTCAGGAAGATTGGTAATCTTGCTCATGGATAAACGAGGAAACGAATCAGTTAATTAAGGAATGTACTGAGATCCATATCCTTATTAACATTGTATTAGAAACAAAAGGATAATAATAATGATGAACATTAAAAAGGTTTTTCCAGGTGACCTTACTGGAGATGTACTAGAGGGCATCGGCGTGTAACTAGAATCTAACCGATGTGATTCACACTATTAAATTGTGTCCAAGTGGGAGCTGTTAGTTTATGGACGTAAAAAAAGAATAGTTGTGTGTTAGGATGAAACCTCAAGATCACGGGATTGCACTCACTTCAAGTTACGATTAATTAATATTTATTTATGATTTTACAGTAAATAGTTAACGATCGTTAAGTGTTTAATCGGTAACGGCTAAGACTAAACTAAGAAGGACTAAAAGAGGAAATTGGAGATCAATGAATTATCGACTTGTGTTGAAATAGGATTAGGTCAATGTTAAAGCTTATCCAAATAGATACTCAAAATTATATTTACACCTTATAAATACCAAAAGTGTTTTTCAAGGGTAATAGACTTGTAAAAGCCAAAATCACTTTCTTTTGTCTTCAATATATTCGGTCTTGTAAGTATTAACATACTAACACGAATTAATTTGTGTTTACCGGTTTACGTGATTAACGAGCTTGTTCTTCGGTTAACTTGGTGAAAATCGCGTGGTACAAGACGGTGATTCAGAATCTTCCTTTAGATTGTTCTTGGAGTTTATTGATTTTGTTCTTGATAGAATCAAAAGGTATGAAACCCTAAATTTGGTTTAAGTATTTATTGCATGATAATTGAATTCTAAGTGCTTCCGTATCTTTATTACGTTGCTGTTATAATTATAAATTGTTATGAATGTATAATTCCATCAGCAGGCTGATAATGTTTCGGCAGGGTTGTGAACACAGGTTCGATTTCATCAAAATCTCCTTTGATATAAATCACTATCATTCTGAACATAGCTTGCATGATACTAGTGCCCATCCAAATAACACAGTAATAAGCATATTTCAAATTCCATTTAGTACACAGAATTTGCTAATGATCTTTCTGTTGTTACAGTAATTTTAGTATCACTCCATGGATTTTTTTTATTTTAATGTTTTTGACTATTTGATATAAGATGACGGTATATAGTTTTAGGCTTTAGACAACCTAGATTCCATTAGGAACGTATTATGATGAGAAGACTAGAACCATGGAGCTGTAAAATGCTATTAATTTTGAAGAAAATTGAAAGAATGTTCCTTTTTTTAGTCGGAACACAGACGTACAAGACACACCATGCCAGGTTGCGATAAGGATTTTTATCGTAATGTAGCAACAAATAAAAATGTGATCGGTACGCTTCAGCTGAACTAGTGTTACAATCTGAAAATTCACTTTGGGTTGTTTAAAATAAATGCCTAGCTAGGCGCTATCTTTGAATACACAATGTAAGCTATAAACAAAATTAAATTTGAATATCTTAAAATCAAATATTCATTTTCATGTAACATTGGTTTTTAGCCATGAAGAATATATCTGTTTATTAAAGAAGTATACTTGATTTTTATATATTACTTCTTCTTGCAAAGTCTCATAAAGAAAAAATATGTATATAGAGCCTATTTCCTTTTAATATGTTTATTCTCCACCTCAAAACTCGATCGCCATTTTCTTCCAGAAGAAGTATTAAGTCTTTCCCGTCTATGTACGTAAAATCTATTTACTACTTCATAATTAATGAAATGGCCACTAGCTCAACAATAAAACGTAGCTTTCTCTCTATAGTGATAATAAATTAATTTTTTGTTTAAAAATATTATAGCTCGCCGTGAATTTTGCTTTACTTACTAGCATATACACCCGCGCTCACATTTTATCAGTGTTATGCAAGCCCAATTCCTGGTCATTTAAATCAGCTACCTGTATCTTTCCAACTTGGTAACTTAATGAGCTTTTGCTTGAGAATTTTTTGGATTTATTCCTGAAATCTGCACTTCTGATGCACTATTCTGCAAATAAATATTATTCCTGAAAAATTGCCATCTCTATCGTGAAGAGCGATAAGCAAATTTATTTGACATGTGATTGCAGATTTGGCGCATGAGCAAACTAATGTATGCGAATGAAAGGTAAACCGAAAGTATAGGCTAGGCAATGATTCAGGGCCTTGATTAGACATCAGGATGTTTAGGATGTATGTTTAGTAATTCTGAAACCTATAATAGTTGGTGAATTCTTAGTAACACATTCCTTAGTAATTGCAAATTAAGGACATATGGATGAATTGCTCTACCTATGGAATTTTTGTTATTGGTGAACAGGTCATGATACTGTTAAAGTAATTGTCTACTATTGGTTGGTTCCTAAAAGCTAACTGTTTTCAGCTTTAACAAACTTTTTTAAACATGGTTCATACTCAATTTATTGACTTGTCTAATTGATTTTATAGTAAGTAGCTTATTTGATTCTAGGGCTGCTCGGGACCGAAATGGACAAGGAAAGAATCGTAACGTCATTGCTAAATGAAGGACTAAGGACCCGCTGATATGCATGTTCTGGTTCTGTGTCAATTCCTTAACCAGTGTAGGGTTTTTGTTTTTTTACAGGCCATTCCACCTTGGATTTTGGTAATGGAAAGATGGAAGAGAAGAGAATATGGCACTGACGTTGCATACCACCTTAAGGGTTGATGGTTTAGGTATTACTTTTATGAACAAATCTTTGTTGAACAATTTTTGCATAACCAGCTTGTGGGTTGAACCATGACATGACATGTTTTGATGGTTACTTATCGACTATCAGGTACATTGTTGTGCATTTTTATGGGTCGGTCCAATGCTCTTAAAGCTCCTATATAGGTTGACCATGTTAAAACGTTCGTTTCATAGCTTAATAAAACATGTTAGATTTAGGAACCAACCATTAGTAGACAATTGCTTTAACAATAATAATAAAGTATTCAACAATAACAAAATTCATAGAAGAGCAATTCATCCATATGTCAAATTCTGGCGTTTAATTTGCTAATACTAGGAATTGTTACTAGAATTCACCAACTATTACAGGTTTCAGAATTAGCTACATAAATCGGAATCATCTGATGTCAAATCAAGGACCACGACTGTCCAATGCCTTACTCGATTTACCTTTTATTCGCATACATGAGTTTGCTCATGCGCCAAATGCAATCGCAGGTCAAATAAATTTGCTTATCGCTCTTTACGATAAAGATGGCAATTTTGATCTAGTTGCTTATGAATGGGTAGATTACAGTTTTCCAAAGTTGCAGAGTGTAATTTTAATGCATAAAATCTCCTATTTCAATTTATTTGAAAAAAGTACCAGAATGCGATTGAAATGATATATCCTTGTAATCATATTCGACATACTACATTACCAACTGCTTATAAAAGTTTTAAACCAAAATGAACGAGGTCAAACTGACCCGAT
>BQNB010072729.1:2645-14509 GCA_026074375.1 Tanacetum coccineum
ACTCATACGTTGAACCTCTAATATAGAACCCTCACTCATACGTTGAACCTCTAATATAGTTCCCTGACTCATACGTTGAACCTCTAATATGAAACCGTAACTCATACATTGAACATCTAATATAGAACCTTTAATATGAAACCCTAACTCATACATTGAACCTCTAATATAGTTCCCGTAATATGAAACCCTAACTCATACATTGAACCTCTAATATAGAACCTGTAATATGAAACCGTAACTCATACATTGAACATCTAATATAGAACCTTTAATATGAAACCCTAACTCATACATTGAACCTCTAATATAGAACCTTTAATATGAAACCCTAACTCATACATTGAACCTCTAATATGAAACCCTAACTCATACGTTGAACCTCTAATATAGAACCCTCACTCATACGTTGAACCTCTAATATAGTTCCCTGACTCATACGTTGAACCTCTAATATGAAACCGTAACTCATACATTGAACATCTAATATAGAACCTTTAATATGAAACCCTAACTCATACATTGAACCTCTAATATAGAACCTGTAATATGAAACCCTAACTCATACATTGAACCTCTAATATGAAACCCTAACTCATACGTTGAACCTCTAATATAGAACCCTCACTCATACGTTGAACCTCTAATATGAAACCCTAACTCATACATTGAACCTCTAATATAGAACCTTTAATATGAAACCCTAACTCATACATTGAACCTCTAATATAGAACCTTTAATATGAAACCCTAACTCATACATTGAACCTCTAATATAGAACCTGTAATATGAAACCCTAACTCATACATTGAACCTCTAATATAGAACCTGTAATATGAAACCCTAACTCATACATTGAACCTCTAATATAGAACCTGTAATATGAAACCCCCTACAACTCATACATAGAACATCTAATATAGAACCTAACTCATACATTGAACCTCTAATATGAAACCCAAACTCATACATGACCCTCAAATATAGAATCCTTTAATTATGCAAACCCTAACTCATACATTGAACCTCTAATATGAAACCCTAACCATACGTTGAACCTCTAATATAAACCCTCACTCATACGTTGAACTTGGGGGGGTGTACCCCCTCTAATATAGTTACCTGACTCATACATTGAACCTATAATATAAACCCTAACTATTTTGAATGATTTTTAATTTATTATTCTTTTTAATATTAATTTTAATTATTAATAATATAAAAGTAACCTATAATATAGAATTCTTACTCATCCGATTAACATTTTATGTTTCACCGATAATATTTTGAATGATTTTTAATTTATTATTCTTTTTAATATTAATAATAATTTTTAATAATATAAAAAAATATTTTAAAATGATTTCTAATTTATTTTTAATGAAATATTAGTAAAGTTTTTAATTATTTTAATATTAAAGTATTGATTATTTTTAATAGAAGGAGATTTAATTTATTAAGGGGTTTAGGGTCGACATTGTCGACCCTAAATTTAACAAATAGGTCGACCCTATGTTTGCCTCCAATATTTTCACCAAAAGTCAAAAATCCCGCCTAAAATAAAAAGACTTAGGGTCGACATTGTCGACCCTAAGTACAAAATATATGTCGACCCAAACAATATTACGCGTGAGAATCTTTTGACCACTAATGTCGACATTGCTCGACCCAAAGTCATAGGCAATGTCGACCCAAAAATTGTAATCTAATACATTCTTACAAGTTTAACGAGCTCTATCGATTTGATACTTAGAAAACAAACACCCCTCATTCAACATCACCCCCACACCTACCACAACTACTACCACACAACAGACACCACCCAGACATTGAGGGGCCCTACGCTCAATCTACCACCACAGCCACCACCACAGCCACCACCCGCCACCACACTCGCACACGAGCACACGTGCCGCAACACCACCACTCCTCCTCTTCTATAGTTAATTCCCTTATTGATACTTTAATCCTTCTTCGCATTAATAATTCCTTAAACCCTTGTTGGTTGTTTTAAAACCCTTAATTGATATAGAGGTTTTGATTTGTTTAATTTTGTTAACTTGTTTAATTTTTGATTATTAGTAGGTTAATTTGTTTTATTATTTGATAATGTGTATGTTAGAGAGCCACACCATCACCGCGGCAGCACAACGACCGGGCGAGCAGCATCAAAGACCGGCGGCATGCAGCAAACTAAAGTCAACCCCAGGCAACCCCAGTCAACCACAAGTTTTTGTTTTCGGCTTCCCAATGCGGGCCTTTTGTGTTTTCGGGCTTATAAGATGTTTGTTTCGGCTTAAATTGAACGAACCGGTTGTTTGGCTTAAATATGATGTTTGTTTCGGACTATATACTTATAAAGGGGTGTTTGTTTCGGCTTATATACTTAAGGGGTGTTTGTTTCGGCTTAAATGTGAGCTTATGATCATATTTGATTTCGGCTTATATTTTCATAAGCCCCAAATTTTCTGGCTTTTTTGATTTCGGAAAATGGTGCTTATTATATATAATACCAGAAATCAAATAAGCTATAAGCCCACGAGTAAGCCGAAACAAACACCCCCTTATTATAACTTATATGTTCGAAAAGTCCATGATATCTGTGGATTAGGAATATTTTAGGATTTTAGTGATTAATTTCGAAAATCCCCGCCGAATTTTAATCAACCTATAGAAAACCCGTCCGCAATTATTTATTAGAATTTAATTTCGGGAAAGGGTCCCAGTTTGGGGACTGTTTTTGAATGATTTTGTCTCATTTAAGCGATTGAATGGCGTATAATTTGGTTTACTATATGAGATGATTTCGACAGTGTTTTCTCTTAACATCCTACGAAAATGTCCTTTAACACATAATTGGGGAGTTTGAGGGAAATGCAGGCCGAAATTTTCTCAAATAGTAAATCGGTTATACGCATTCATATATGAGACGAAACATTCACAGAGTGGGTTAGGATTACCTCCATAGTGCACTGTAGGTAACACAGAACATTATCATATTTGTTAATGACCTTTTTGTATAAAAAAGATAAAATCATTTTATTTGAATATGTTTATTGTGCAACGCAGTTATGACAATTGATAAGATTGGACCACTATATATGTTTAAATGGTTATTTTGCATTTGAATGGAATTGTTTTTTATAGTTTTAAATGTGTATTTTATTTATTTGAGTGGCAATGTTTTTCTATGTTAAAATTGTGTATATTTATATGAATTTGTGGTATTAGCATTAATTGGTCCACAAAACAGTGTTTCCTTGTACTTGAGTTATTTTACTATGATGCGTGCGTTACATCCTAGATCACAAACACGGTGGGGATGCCAGTTTGTGTAGTCCACAAAGACGTCCCAGTCCGGCACGAAGAATACCGGCCCAGTGCGAAAGTAAGAAAATTGTGTTTATTTATTATTTATAACACTGATTATTTTTTAAATTCTTTACTTGAATTTCATGACTAATGCGTACTTACTTTGTAGGTTCCAACCTGCGTATCAAGACCGGGAATGCGTCATTAAAGAGGGCGTTTTAGACAAAATGACCAACCGACCTTTACGATTCGGTGATGCTTTGATTATGACTATCTAGGTACTTACCATCCAACAGGCGAATATACAAGCAGTGTTAGAAATAGTCTAATGGGAAACAGTCCGGTACCTCCCTTGCTTGCGATGGGAAGAAATCCAGAGGCGTATTAAAGCACATAATTTTCCTACTCTTGAGGTATTAATTGTTTATTTTACTTCTATTCTTACTGTATATCAGACGTGTGGATATGCGTGTGTTATGTTTAAATTGTTTGTTATATTTAAATGCTATGTTTATGTTATATGTAGAAGCTAATATCGGACCTCGCGCCTCTTGGATACCGAGTAATCAGTAGAAAGTGTATGATGGGCAGTAATGTCTATAACATGTTGGGGTAGAGGAGTAAAAAAGCTGGCTCAATTAAACTCAGGATCCTTTGAGGCGCAAAAAGTAAGCAAAGGATCAAGCTGATCATTTTACAAGATATGGTTCGGTCGGCCGAGGAGGCAAGGAATCATCTGCCGCCGGAAGAAAGTGTGGGGAGACAAAACCGAAGATGAGTGGAATAATTTGGTTGACTGGGTAGTCCCATTCCGGATCGGTGTGGTGCGAGAATCCTTCAGAATGCTGCCACCGAAGCGAAGAACACGATTCTAACCCATCAAGGGAAGAAAATCATTCGCGCAAGGCAGGAACGAAATATATGAACACGTTATAATTTTTTTTGTGATATTTAAAGGTGTTTAATATGTTATATGTATAACTAGTTATTAATTTATTTCGATAATTGAGTACAGAAAGTCCAGAAAGGTCAATACGGAGGACCTAGAATTGAGAAGGCTGTATAGAGGAAGACAGAAATCAGCACTCGAGGCGAGACTGGGGAGTTTCAAGACCGAAAAAAACCGGAAGAGATACGTAAGTAAATTTACCTCGTTACATTCTTAATAACTTATTTTATTTGTTTCTTTAACCGTATCTTTTCCTTTCTTTCAACAGTTGGATATGAAGACCATGCAAGACCAGGTTAGAGCGGGCGTCATCCCGTTCAAGACAGATCAAGAAATCTTGGATGAAGTCGTTCCAAGTACCAACCGACAGAACATTTCCCGGAAAGGCTGAAGTTACCACTGGTGGTGGCTCAACATCCCGCAGCGCGGTCCCCTCAGGCATTACCCAGAAACCTGTAATCGGAAGGCAGCTGGATCGATATTGAGGCAAAAAAGAAGCAAGATGCCAGTTTTTTAAGGGAGAAGCAAACGGCGGAGGCGCAGCAACGGGCATATTTGGCTGCATTGAAGGCTGACGCGGCATACCAAAATATTGAGACGATGTATGGAGCCGTAGGTGAGTATTTTTCTAACTATGCACCAAACCCTACTCGTCCATTTATGCCTCCTTCTTTTGCACGCAACTATGCCCCAACTCAGCCCTGAATGGGCCTCACTTTTTTTATAACTAACCCTCCCTTCCCTTACAATTCACCACTCCAGCCTTCCTATGCCGGCCCGTCTCAATATCCCGGCCCGTCTCAATATCCCGCCACACCTGACTATACCTCCGATGCCGGGCACCTAGGATATCCCGCCCCGACTGACATCCAACATTCCAACCATGCGCCTAGGGGGGTGTCGGGGCCGTAATTTCCTTTCACTCCCGTCACCAATAATAGCCTTTGAACAAGTGTTATAACCCCGTTATTAACTCCAACCTAGCCCGTGATTCTAACATTCCAACATCTCGGCGCTTCATAACCAGTCCCATAAATACCGATACGCGGACTTGATGAATTGGCTAAAAAGATAGGAGTTGGCGGGTGCAGACAATGACGTGGGATACTAATGAGGAAGGGGACATCAACAATCGGGTGGTGAACCTATTCGGAAGGATGAGGAGGGGATAATGAGGGGTGCAGAATGAGTCGGAGATTCGGAGGATCGGTTTAGGCGTTGGTTGCTATTGTCCATGTTAATTAATTGGATTTGTTAGACATGTTACTTTTTAGGACTTGTTATGTGTATCGTGAATTTGGTAACACATAAAACTTTAGACTGTTATCGTATCGTGGATTCTCTGAATAATAATTTTATCGTATCGTGATTTGTGGATTGTAACTTTTAATGTTGATTTGTATTGATCTATAGTGGATTTGGCGAATTCTGGATTGATGAAACTTAGATTTTTTCTTCCCCGGTCAAAAAATCTTGGAAAACTGCAGCTGATTTTTTTTCCAGGTTTCATGTTAAGGGTCCCATTGTCGACCCTGAAAAATTCCGAGAGTTTTGGGTTCGACAATGTCGGGCCCCAGCTATGGAATGTCTACGTGACTGCTGCTAGTAACTGCTTATTAATATTATCTTTGGGACCGACCATTGTCGACACCAAAGTTCAAAAATGATGTCGACCCCAAAATTCATTATTTAAAACATTTATTAATAAATTAAATACATATTATACTTTATTTACACAACATTTATAAATAAAAAGTATGAGGTCGACAAGTGTCAGACCCAAAACTTTAAAAGGAGGGTCCGACCCAAAATTTAGTCAAAGTACCCACTATAAAAGTGGTGGCCCCCATTTGTCGACCCAAGTAACAAGACGTATGTCGACAACCAAAATTTCTTTGGTCGTAAATTTGGGTCACCACTTTTGGGTCGATTAAGCGTCGACCCTTAACCTTTTGGTCCTATTCTTTTTGTTTTTTTTGGTCTAGTATGTCGACCCGAAGTCAACAGATTGTTGTAGTGAAAACATGTTTTTTGATGTTGTTACATAGTTTACTTTGGACTATATCCGCTAGCAATAATGATTGTTGTTGTGATAATGATTTTAAACGAGTGCACACCGATGTTTCTTGGACTCCAAGGCTGTCAAATTTAGTCACTCGTGTGATATTTGTCATGATCCCGCTCGATATATTCGTGTATAAGCTAAGAAAACTTCACGAAAAATCCCTTGTTAAGGATGAGAAACACAAACAAAAATTGATGTCTTTCTCATCAGAACATCCATGCCGCCGCTTAAGCCTAGCCGAGATTCACTTAGCAACAAAGAACTTTGATCCAGAAATGATCATAGGAAAAGGTGGATTTGTTAAGTGTATAAAGGTTTTATTGATGATGGTGGAACAACTATCGCGAGCAAACGGTTGAATTATGTATCTAGACAAGGAGCCAGTGAAATTTGGACAGAAGTCAAGATGCTTTCCAGGGCTCGACATGGTCACTTGGTCTCTTTAATAGGATATCATAACGAGTTTGTTGAGATGATGGTTGTATACGAGTATATCTTGTTAGCTAATAAGCAGATCATCACTAACTACCAGGTTCAAATGATGAAACCTCTGTTAGTTTATGGATGATAAATTAATAGATGTGTGTTAGGATCGAACTCAAGATCACGGGATTGCACTCACTACGAGTTAACAATTAATAAATAATATATTTGTTAATTTTACACGTAAACGTTTAACGGTCGTTAAGTATTTAACGGAAAAGACTAACGACCATAAGGACAAGGACAAGTACATAATTACATAATTGATGTTACATTGTAACGCCCCGACCCTAAAGGGTAGAAGTATTACAAATATGGCGTGACATCAAAGGCATACATAATCATAACACAAGCCCATCAAATCCACACACATACGATAAATTACCAAAACGTTACAATACAATTCAACATACTCCACATTCTTACAAAACTACTAAACGTTACAATTCCATTCAACAAAATTCATCACTGCCACGATAATATACTAAATTCATGTTTCACGAAACGTAACAAGGTCTAAAAGTTATTACACAACTAAGATACTACATAAAAACGCCTACTCGTCCTCAGTTCCAAATAGACAACATCACCATCCTATGTTTCTCGCCCTCCTCCTCCTCCCCTGATGATGAACGTATTGTTCACGAGCCAAATCTTGAGCCAATTTGTTTACAGTTCCGCAAATTCGTTCATAAGCGGGATTCGTTTTGAAGGATGTAGCAAGGGACGTTCGCAAGAGAATTAGAAACTTGAGGCGACACAATGATTGGAGATGAGAACGGACTAAAACAGATGATGGAATTTATTAATAGGTAGACATGAGTGATAGAAATGAGGCTTGGTATAGAGAGGTTTGAGTGATTGGAGTGTGGCCGCTGATAAAGGGAGTTTGAGGTGGGCCGGAAAAATCAGGAAGATTGAGTGTATTATTAAGGGAAAGGGAGGTTGGAGTACAGTGAACCATTAGGGTAGTTGGGGCATAAGACCTGGGTGCGGGGGGGTGGCGGGATCCACATGAAGACAACCGTAGAAGAGGAGTTCAGTTCACAAAACGACAGCAACACTAGACTTTCATCTCTTGAGTGAGCTTTTTGTAGTGCAATAAAAAACTGACCTAGGGCGCATTAATCCCTCAGAACTTTGTTGCGGCTACATTCAGCCGTTGGTCCGCCGCGTCAGCCTTTAACGAAGCCAAATAAGCCCGTGCCTGCACCTCCTCAGCTATGCTATACACATGTGTAACTCTAACGCTTGCTCCTTGTCCTAACAACTCGTGATCTGATCCCGAGTCATAAATATCTCCAATTGCAAACGATTTGCGCGCCTGCGAGAATTGGGCCACCACCCGTAACTTCCTGTCCATTCGCGACATATATGGCGGTTTGTCACTCGGAACGATTTCAAACCAATCTTTTCTTATCGTAGATGAGGTCCGAAGAGACAAATTCAGAAGCGCTCAACATTATGTCTCAAAACTCTTATCTTTTCGATACAACAAATAAAACTTTCAAATTTCCTCTCTCTTTTACAAGTACCAATTGAAGCACATAGCAACAAAAATTACAACAAAAACAAATATCTCAATTTGAATCTTTTATGCCCATGCAATGCCCACAAACAAAGTGCATAAAAATTATCTATCATGGCCTTCATATCCACCAGTGAAATGAAAAAAGAAAAAAAAAGGTTCAACACAATAACACATACATAAAATAATTATTAAAGCAAGTAAATAGTAAAATACTACATATCTCTGCTCGTTTTATTTATTAGAAAAATATAAACTCATAGGAACACACTATTAGGGTCGACATGTCGACACGCTAATGTGTGGAATTGACAAACAAGACCCACAAATTTGTTAATAAATGAGGTCCTTCCTGCTCAGTTATGGTCGACATTGTCGACCTAATATTTCCTTCAAAACCCAAAACGCTCATTTTGCTGTAGTGCGATAGTCCATAGGACATGAGAGGGAAAAGTCAAACACCTATGTCAGAGACACATTGTATATAGTCTCATATTTCGTGCGATGACTTGCATCGACCTTCCTTATAAACGGAGCGTCATACATATATAGTAACAGACTATATTGCGCCAACACCTTATTTGTCTCTCACAAACAGAACTTATGATCTTATCGTTGGCTCAAGCTTACTCAAAGAAAACAGCACAAATTATGCAAGATGATGGAAAATGAAACCCACACTCATCGAAAAGCAACTCGAACCTGAGAATTAAAATTGCATATGAACAATCAAATGGGCCAGCTCTATTGGGTGAAGCCTAGTTTTCGAAAATAGAATTCTATTGATGAGTGTCTCTTTGATTTTGATTTAATAAA
Organism: Tanacetum coccineum; assembly: GCA_026074375.1. NCBI lineage: Eukaryota > Viridiplantae > Streptophyta > Magnoliopsida > Asterales > Asteraceae > Tanacetum > Tanacetum coccineum. The sequence continues at coordinate 11,800 of BQNB010072729.1, forward strand.
AATCTATTATTGTTAATCGAAAGAGAAATCTGAGATCATTCGCTCTTTTTTATGTTTTCTGTATCTATTGTAAGTTGGGGTGAAGAGTATGGTTTTAGTTGTAACAGTGAGATGGAGGAGGGGTTTAGGATATTGATTGTTGGATTTGTTGTTGATGAAGAGGAGGGTTTGGGTTGTGTTGTAGGTCTAGATTAGACTGAGTTGTTTATTGTCCTTTTTTTATTTAATCTAGATCTATGATGAGTTTGTTTTCGGGTGTGATTAGATCTTCAAAGATCTTTTAATATCGAATGAGAAACCCAAGAAAACTACACTGAGATCTATCTGATTGTCTTTTAAGATTTTTGTTTTGAATCTGATATGTTCTTCTCTATCACTTCTTTTATATTTTGACTTGGGTTAAACAAGGTATAGTTCGGCTTATGTATTTGGTATAAATTGCCTTATACACTTGGTATAAATTGCCGAATTCACTTGGTATATATCACCCTTTATACTTTGTATAAATTGCCCTATATACTTGGTATAAATCGCCCTATATACCTTGTATAAATCACCTATAAAATGGTTATCAAAACATGTTTTGACCAGATTTGACCAAACTGAAAAACGTGTGTACTAAAAGCGCGTGAATGGTAACACGTTTATACCCAAAAACGCATTTTTTACCAAACAGAAAAGTCAAACTTTTTGAAGTTTGTTACAAATCAGTTGTAAATCAGTTAGATCTAAAAATAACCATTTTTTAAAGCAAAAAAATAAGCAGATTTGAAGCAAATAAGCACTATAATTAGCAGATCTAAGCAAATAAGCACTCTAAATAAGCACACAAGCAAATAAGCAGTTTTAAGCACGATGTAATTGAATAAGCTAACTGAATAAATCTGAACTAATTAAGCACTCGGAATAAGCACAAATTTGGAGAATTTGGACAAATTAGCTAAATAGAATAAGCGTGTAAGTGAATAAGCAGATAAGTTACTGTAATAAGCACAGAAACTTGAAATAAGCTAAACTGGATGAAAAAAGCTGCTAATAAGCAATATTAAATCGAATCAGCTTTCTAATAAGCATATAACAAGAATTAGCACAAAATCGACACAAATAAGCTTCTGAATAAGCAATAAGCTAACAAAATAAGCTGAAAAATAAGCTAATAAGCACGAATAAGCATAAATAAGCAAATTCTCAATCACACAAACACAATCAAAAACTAAAAATAAGCACTAATCCGCAATCATTGGCTCTTGATACCACATATTAAACAATAGATCTTGATTGATGAATTAGTGTGTGCAAATCAAGGTGTAATTAGTGTGTGTGTGTTTAAAGAGAGAAATTACCTAACTTGCCTTTTGATTAATTGATATTGATACAACTAACCATAGCATAAATACATACCCTATTTATAGCCATCTTAGTTATTAAACTTTCCTAACTTGATACAAATAGTCCCTTCACTTTTACAATAGTGCTAAGTAGATTATTTCTTTATTTCTAACACCTTTTCTTTTTATCTGAGCCAACTGATCTTTCCTATTACAATATAAAAAGCAGGGTGGCTACGGTAACACCAGACTGAATCTTTGGATGATAAATATATGTGTTGCAAAATATCTTAATAAGGTTGCCTTATTTATTATCAAATACTCTAGGTAGTTCTTTGAGATTGTGGAAAATAACAGATTTTGTTGTTTTCATTATTCTCGAATAACTGCCTAGAGTATTCAGAGTTACTTCAAAAATCGGCATACGACCTTTGTATGCTATATTTTTATAGTGACAAAACCCTTATCATGTAGTTGGCTGTTATGCTACATTCGTTGATCATTGTTTACATCTGAAAATGTGCAAAGAATTTGTGTATTACTTAATTGGTTACGGGTCGTCAGGCCACATGGTGATGAAGATACTATTGCTTACGTGCGTTTACCATTATGCAACTATAATTAGTTGCTCGATCATGATGGGTGAAAATGACCTATACTTTGGTAGGGCATCACGACATTATGTTTGCAGCCATAGCAAGTCAATTACCTGTTTGCTTGGTTTCGCACTAACATTTCTAAGCCATTATGTTGCCCTTTATGATTTTCTGTGACATTTCTCGTTTTCCAGGTCAATATTAAATCTCAACGTAATTTATGTTTTGCTTTAGTAAAATTATGAGTTTTGCTTTTACCCGATTTAGTAAAATTCTCGTTTTTAGCTTTGCGTGAGCCGTATTTAGAAATCTATTCCGTCTTCGTATCTTAAGTGATTTAATATTCTCATAATATCCCTCGATGATTACAATCTTCATCATTTTCATTTTTCGTTGTGTTTCGCGTTTACCTAAATTCTTGCTAAAACTCACGTTTTTACCTTAAAACTTTACCTTTTTCTTAATTAACCTTACACACTTTTAATTAAATTATACACATAATGAAAATCAATATATATATATATATATATATATATTAATTGTCAAACCAAGGCCCTAGGCCGGTTTGTACATAACCACACACAACACACTCTCTTTTCTATAAACACCATCATTCCTTTCTTTTTCTCATACATTCATAACCCTTCATTTCACAAGATTTTCAAAAAAAAAACTCTCCACCCTTCTCCATTTCTTGCTGCTGCCGTACACCATAGCACCACCATCACCACTCTTACAAAATTTTCCTACTCCTTTTATCCATTATAACACCATCCTAAAGCCTCT
>BQNB010072729.1:16559-32339 GCA_026074375.1 Tanacetum coccineum
CTGAAAAGAAAGTCTCACTATATATATATATATATATATATATATATATATATATATATATATATATTAAAATCCGCCCCCTATATATTTAGAAATTATTTTGTTTATCCTCTAAAACTTGTGTAATCATTCTTACAACTTGCAAGAAGAAGTTGGTGAATTCGGTAAAAGTATTCAAGCTTTGTGTTCTTGATTCCTTGGTGTCTTGGTGGTTCTTGTCTCCATCTTTATTCCATAGGTATTCCATGATTCTCTTGATTCATCTTTTATGTCCATGATTCATACAAAAGTTTTCTACATAAATCATAAAGTGGTAAAAAAAGAAGAAAACATGTATTCATGATCTTGTTAATTTGTAAATGGTGTAATCTGATTCTTATGGTTAAAATTATGTTTTGAAACCCTAGATAATCATCAATGATGTTTTAATAAAAACCTACAAGATTAGAAACCATAGGACATGTTTTTATGAAGAGGATTGGTAAGAATTAGGGTTTATAAGTCTTTATGTTTCTAACCAGAATTTTGGGTCGTGTTGATCGGGGTATAACTTGGTGATAAAAATGAGTTTTGACATGATTCTTAAGCCTAAAGTTAAATTCAAAGAGTCTAGTTTCTGAAAAAATCCAGGCTCATGTCAATTGGAGGTGGGGAATGTCGATTTTTAGATTTTATAAGATTAAGTGTCGAATCTGGATATTCTATCCGAAAAATTCAGTAGTAGTATTTGATTTTTAATTCTCAAACCGTAAGGATTTAGCCTCTAAAATTTGATTTGGTTATTCTTCATGATATTAGCTACATCCATGATTTTTTTTCATAATTTTTTGAGTTGTCTAAGTAGGGTTTTTACACGTCAACTTTTCGAAGGTTCTATCAGATCAATTTCGGGATCAGTTTTGGTAACAAGAGTTGTAAGGGTATTTAGATTCGTTATCTTGATTGAATTATTGGTAACTTGTTTAGTTTGCTTAAATCTTTGCCCGAGCTATTTGAACTAGTCATGGAGGTACCATGACCATGTAATTGATGCACCAATGGCATGACACTATCTGTGGCGGTGTGATTAGTCTACAGCGTTCCCTTTTGAAAGATGACCTTTGATTATTATTAGTTTACATATGTATGTATACTCGTCATTATACTTGTGTATATGGATATGACTTTGTTTTGTAGGGAGCGTATGGATGCATCCGATCTCTTGCTTTTGTGTTCATTTCTCTCCAATTGCTTATTCGTTAAGGTACAGATATTCCGTCCTTTTAGTAAGGACACTTCATTCTCTTTTGTTTGGCTACTTGATCTATTTGATATTCGTTTGATATTCCTTTGAGTTGCTATCCGTAATCATGACTCGTTTGATGTTGACAATCCGTTTGATTCGATATTCGTTTGTATGAATCTGTTGGTTCTTGTTTGGAATATGCTACTAGATTCGTTTCCATATTTGGATTATTCAAAACTTGTTCACTTATATATTTGCTTTAATCTTACCCGAGCTATTTGTATCTAGTCATAGAGGTACCATGACCATGTCATTGATGCACCAATGACATGACACTATCTGTGGCAGTGTGATTAGTCCACGACATTCTCTTTTGTATGTGCACTTATAATGATTTGATTATATACGTTCGTACACTCACCATAGTGCTTGTGTATATGGATATAACTTTGTTTTGCAGGGAGCGTATGGATGCATCCTAGGTACTTTGTTCCGTTCAGTTTAGGTGAATGGTTGTGTGTGTGCAATACACCCCATATCACATTTGGTACACATGAGGAGCTTGCCTGTGTATATTTGATTATGACTATATGATTATTTGTTTAGGGTCTATTCATGTATCATATTTAGACATTTGTTTGGGCTTATGGGCATTCCTTTGATTTCTCCCATCCTATTCGATTCGTTATTTATTTTTTATATATATATATATATATATATATATATATATATATATATATATATATATATATATATATATATATCGTTTGGCATTTGTTTGACAGGTTCTCGATATTCGTTTCGTTCAAACCTTCGTTTTATTTCCGTTATTATTATTATATATGTTCACTGAGCGTTAGCTCAGCCGCGTTTTCTTTTCCTGCGGCAGGTATTAAGCGGGAAGCTGGGAAATGAGTGTTGAGAGTAGGAGCTTTTAGAGGACCCACCTTTAGAAGAACCCTTTTGATTTGGATTTATGTTTTAAGACCTTTTCTTCTGAAGATTTCTTTCATTTGACTTTGTTGGAATTTAATACTGTTGGAAGTCATTTTATTTCATGACTTGGTATTTTGATTAATAAAGTCTTCTGCTTGCTTTTATATATGTTACGATATGACACCAAAATGTAATGCTTTGTCTCTTTGTCGGAGCGGGGTGTTACATAATTTATGGCACAACCAGATAGATCTCGTAATTAAAAGCACGGAAATTATATACTAGCACCTCACGTAAGTGTTTGGATTCTCTCATTCTCTCGGGTGTAATAATGAATTATAACATGTATAGGAAACGGGGAAATAACACTCACTACCTGTCATAGTATATAAATTATCATAAGCTTGATAAAGATCAAAAACCTTCCCACCCACTTTTGGCGTAAGCACCTAGGAATTACTATCAAAGAGGTCTTTAAAGGGTTTTGATGTATATGTGTAGGGTAAAGGAAACATGGTTAGGGGATATGGGGGAATTTTGACTGGTGGCAAGACAAAATTATCTACAAGATTTACTATATATGACTTAGCTAAGCCAAGACTACTACGAAATAGGGACAAATATACTCAACTATACATCGATCTCGTTCTTTTTCTTTTTCTCGACCACTTTCTTGGTACAATAACATAAGCAAGTATGGCAGCTGGTTAGATATTAGAAAATGACTCGGTCACACCGTGTATTTTACTGTTATATATAGCTAGAGTTTAATAGATAATAGTAACGATTTTCACGGTTTTAAGTCGGGTACGAATAACCGGTATATTGTAAGTACTATATATAGCCTCTTCCAACTTTGGAAGAGGTAAGTGTCAGTATTTTTCTTTCATAGAAAATAACACTTCTCTCTCTAGATATTTCTTCTTTTGTGTTTATTATTCTCTAGAATTCTAGCCAATTCAAGAATCGACCCGTGTTATGATATAGGATATACCACATTGGTATCAGAAGTAATGGTGATTAGATTCATGTGTATGTGCGATATTCTTGCTTGATTTGCTCGAAAAGTGTACTTTGAAGGCACTAGCTAGTTTTTGAAGATCTCTGTAATTTTGATGTTTGTAATGATAATGTTTTGGGTGTTTCTAGTTGCTATTTCTTGTGGTATTGTGTTGTGCAAAGTAAATAAGCAAAATCGTTCAAAATGGTGATTTATAGGTGATTTTGTGTGATAAAGTCGTTTTGTTCTTCGTGGAGGAGTTGCCAAAAATTTCTTCACGGCGGTTTGCTGAAAAATATTATTTTATTAAGTAGGTTACCAACCCTCTGACACACGGCGGGTTGCTTAGGTGGCGAGTTGCTCAAGCGGCGAGTTGTTACTAAGCAGCGGTTTGCTTACCAGCGGTTTGTTCATGTGGCGGTGCTCAAGAGGCGAGTTGTTACTAAGCAGCGGTTTGCTTACCAGCGGTTTAAACAGGTTATCACCGGGTTGAATATTTTAATAGCAAATATCTTGAGGAAACTCTGGCGGTTTGAAAACTCAACGGCGGTTTGATAAATATATTCTTCGCGGCGGGTTGCTTGGCAGCGAGTTGTGTTCGGCGAGTTGCCTAAAATTCCACCAGCGAGTTGCCTTAATTCTTCGCGGTGAGTTGTCTTGGCAGCGAGTTGTGTTCGGAGAGTTGCCTAAATTTTCCACCAGCGTGTTGCCTTATTTCTTTAAGCACGGTTGGTTGCTCTGCAAGCGGAGTTGAGCTTATGTCTTCGAAATTGATATATTTCAAACTCGAGATTTATATCACTAAAACTAAAATTACGATACGTTAACCTCACACTTTAAACGTACACTCACTAATCATTGATCGATCAAAACATGTTCATATCATTAATAATACTAATGCTCTAGTATGCAAGAAGACATACTGTGTGCCGGTTCTTATACACGCCCACCAATGCTTGATAGAACAGACTTTGAATCTTGGGCAACCAACGGTCATACGTATGTACTGTTTTGAAAAGGATAAATGGAGAGAATATAATTGAAGTCCATTAAAGAAGGACCATTTCAGATGGGAACGGTCTCAGATGTTATTACTGGAGGAACTGAGGGTGCAATTCAACAAGGTCCAGTACGTGCTAGAGTCCTTAACGACCTTTCAGCTGAAGAAAAGGAAAGGTATAAAGCTGACATTCGTGCAACCAATATCCTACTTCAGGGTATACCAAAGGACATCTACTCACTCATCAATCACTATACTGATGCCAAAGCAGTTGGAAAGTAAGATGATTCTGAGGTTTGAGTAAAAAAGGATGACAGGATCTCAGTTATACGATGAATTTGAACACTCCGTCAATCAAAGGAGAACCCATTCATGTATATAGTTAGGTTTACGAAGGCTCATAATGACATGAGAAAATCAGATGACCATTCCGATGCAGCTTAACTCAAAGAGTTTGTGAACAACATGTTGCCTGAGTGGAGTAGATTCATAACTGAAGTCAAACTTAACAGAGGTTTGAAAGAGTCAAACTGTGATCAGTTGTATGCCTACTTAAAGCAACATGAGGTGCATGCTAATGAGAACAGAATTATGATGGAAAGGTTCTGTCAACCAAATAATGATCCTTTGGCACTAGTGTCGGACGCCTCAGTTCAGCAGTATCCAACACAATCATCTAAGTCTCCTCAATCCTCAACAGAACCATATCCTTTACAACTTTCAAATTGAACTCAGGAAGTTCTTCACAGAAACTCCCCCCCCCCTCGTGATTGAATGTTTTTCCAACTCACTTCCCTCCTCATCAATCGTACAAATCACATCTTCCTCAAACAACAATCAACTTAGAGCGTCGTCTAATGCAAGGAACAAAGCTATGGTTCAGGACGGGAAAGTTGTGGTTCAAGATGTCCGTGGAGATACCAGATGCGAATAATCAAGGAAAGACCATTTAGAGAACAATGCATGAGGAAATGTGTAGCTGAAATGTAGGGGCATAATCTGAGGAGGATTATTATTCCTGGTCAAGCGAAACCCATCACGTGTTAAAACTGTAACAGAACTAGGGCACATAGCACGAGAATGTCTAGGCCAAAGCGACTTCAAGATTTCAGCCTACTTCAAAGGACAAGATGCTACTAATGCAAGCCCAGGAGAGTGGTGCAGTACTGGATGAAGAACAGTCGTTGTTTCTTGCAGGAGAACAGGTTACCAACGTAGATGATAATGTGGATGATTCACCCGAGAATGATTTGGCACTCAATGTGGACCATGTATTTGAAGCTGATGAATGTGATGCATTCGACTCTGATGTTGACGAGGGTCCCATCACACAGACCATGTCATGACAAATTCTCACATCGGAGATCAATCTACGCATGATGCCGAGACATCATATGACTCAAATACTCCTTCTGAGGGTACACCCCCCTTATCATGATACCTTTGTAATTATTTGAGGAGTTATCATGAAGGTACAGAGATGCAAAACGATGTACAACACAACTACGGTGTTGGATCTGATGTGTCTATACGAGTATAGTTAATACTATTCCGTTTGATCAGATATATGGAAACAAGAAGATCATGTTGTTCAAAGGATGTATCTCTGTACGAAATGATGCATTGATGTCAATTCTCGATGAAATGCATGAACAGGGTGTACGACTGTGGATTACGCAAATTCCATGCACCACTAACATGGTAGTTAATGACTCAGTGTTCTCTGACTTGCCCCCCGCTGCTCCTCCCCTATCGGTACTCTGGGCGGGGAGTTTGATTAATCACGGGGCTCAAGTTTGAAATTAACTGTTAGAGAACAAAAAATTGATGGAACAAATGAGAATAATTATCGCAGACCGAACTAGAAAGGTTAACGTCGTTCAAAATATGGACTTCATTCAGCACAAAAATACTCCTTAGTTATACCAGTTGACCAATATATTGTCACTCTACCACGACTGATTTAATTCGTGTACACTGACTCCAAGAAGGGGTCGACCGCTCCACCCCCTGTGCTCCCCTAACGGCGTAATTATTTGTTCATGCTAATCATAGATCCGGATAAAGATACCTCGAATACAAAGAATCTATATAATTATAATCTCAGATGCACCGCCAACGCTCCCTAATCTCCCCCCCTCCCTCGCGCTCAACCGTCTAAAGACAGCCCCCCTTCTCAAGATGTTCTGTCCTTGCAGCATTAGATTCATACACACTCTACAAGATCAGATGCTTGTCACCTAACCCTTAGTTAGTTTTCATGTTTATGTAATACAAAACTGATTTTATGATGAAAAGACAATTAGGATTTAGCATGTTGAGTTCTTAGCAATAGACTACATAAATCCCTTATGTCTCGTCTCGTGCAAAGCTAAGCTCAGTCTGTTCTGTTATAATTGGTCATCTGTACGTTGTCTACTACCAATCATAACACCACTGTTCTTACATGACCCTCTTGAGGGATTTTAGCTTTCTCTTGGTTAGCTGAGATAAGTTACCTAGGATTAGTAATGATGTTGAAATTGCAAAGCCCTCTACCTATTGTATGGAAAAACAAAGTTAGGATTGCCCCCCCCCCTTGATTTTTTGAAAGAAAACTTTCTTGCTACCTTTGCTCCCCAAAGAAATCTGCCCGAATAGGATATTTTGGGTCCAAGATGACAACAACAGGAAAAGGATGAGACCTTAGCTCCAAACCACATTATCACGCCATTGATGGTGTATCCACCCAATACTCCTGTCAAGCTTGTTCCCCAGATTCTTTCCATCTAAAGTCAGGTGAAGATTAATCTTTATATACTCACAAAACTTTTTACGGAATTTGCAAAACTTGCAAACAAAACTAGGAAACACTCCATCAGGTTACTTACAGAGGGGGAAAGAGGTTTTGACGCATACAATGAGTTACATCACTGAAGTTATTCATTTTCCAAAAACTCTTAAAGAACACTTTGTTGGAGTTAAACAACCCTCTTAAAGAAGTTAAAAATATGAAAGAAATTTTTGATCAAATGAATAACGAAGTGGACAAGAATACTGTAGACAAGCAATGTGCTGAAATTGAAAAGAAAAACCTTCTCATTGAAAATGAGAATCTGATTGTTAATTGTTTGTCGACTCAACTGCTGTATGATGTGGAAAAATCAGTTATCTAGATATTGAGTGGACATGTTTAAGTTCATGATGAGTCAAATCTTATTTCAAAAACTTGAAAAGGAATACTAAATTTGCAATTTAAAGTTATCAACATCTTCAAAAAAGGTTTTGGATAATTAAAAAATTTCACAAGCATCACAGGAAGTCTTGATTTTTAACTCATTCTTTAAGATCAAGAATCTGGAAAAATCAGATTCAAGAAAAAGGACAACGTTGTTAGAAACTTGAAAGTTCTAGTCGCTAATGTGAATGGAAGAAGTTGTGAGCATATAATGATAAAGATGTCACTGCTCTCATGGAACAATAGATTGCGTTAGAATAGATACCTAGAAAAAGGTCAAACAACATTACAAGGGAATTGTATGAATCAATTAGATTGCGCTGTGCTCACACAGTGAAAAGACATCTACGATGTTTAATGAAACTAAGAGTCTAAAAGATCAATTGCGATGTAAGATGCCTTGTTTCACTATTGACTATGTTAAACCAAATGTTTTCTCCTCTGCCATGTATGACATGACGTTAAAACCATCCCTCATCCCCTTAAGACAATAGGAGTGCTCAGTTTAATTCTATATCAGCCATTTTAAGGAGAATGTAAAAAACGGTTAGGGAGATTATAGAGGATGCTTTCGAGTAGTTACTTAACAACTGGATAATTCACTTAAACTATGCTTGCCAATACACTAAGTTTCTAGGAAAATGTTTAGAATTTGTGATTCGGCACTAGCCCCTAAAGAAGTTTCGGTGTGAGAGATAACAGGGCTCCCTCTACCCCTGTTACTAGGAAAAAGCAAGGTACGTTTAGTGATAAACCCAGGTACTTCATCTTGCAAACACAGAAACACAATGTTGCACCAGAGATTTCAACAGACTAATACACGGTGATTCCCTCTAAAGGAGTAAACGATTCACTAAAGAGCTGATCAATGCCTAGAAGAAATACAAAGAAAAATAGGATCCTGCCTGACTTAGAAGGTAGATAAGAAAGGAAGTAAATGGACGCCTTAGGACAAAATAAGTCAGTTGGACAAAAGTGAATCGGGTTGGATTCTAGCATTAGCTCTAAGCGTGGTTGTTAATTAATTCGAATCTGTATCTGTGTGCAAAACTTGTAACAAATGTGTAAACTCTGCAATTCATAGAATGTGTGTTGTTTATTATTTTGTATTTGTAAATGCTATATCCACTATTACAACTGTCTTGATAATAAAGGAGCAGATCTGGTCCAAAAGGCGACTGTATGATACAGTATGTCAAGACAAGAGGGTTTGGAAAGCTACGGGAAAAAACTATTTGCAGATTTATTGGTTGTCAATGGAGAACCCATAGGGAAAGAAAACTCACCTTAGGAAAACTTGATTGGGTTCTCAATGGAGACCACAGGAAAGAAAATTTGCCTAGGCGATATGTGCATTTAACTAAGCTTTCTTGTTGAAATGTTCTACTTATATGTAAACAACAGGCCCCAACAAAAATTGGGGAATCGAAATTCCAAACTCTCCAAAACTCGGACTGTTTTCAATGCAGGTCAGTACAGGTCATGCTTTGTATCTGGACTCAGGCTGTTCTTAAAACATATGACGGGGGAATCGTTCAAAGCTCATGAATTTTGTAGAAAAGTTTATCGGGTCAGTTGATTCGGGAATGATCAAATTAGGAGCTATCATGGGTTATGGTGATTTGTTTGCGGTAACAATCGTGATTTCAAGAGTATACTACGTGGAAGGGAACTGGACACAATCTATTTTTTGTAGGGCAAATTTTGTGATTCTGATTTGAAGTGGCTGCTTCAAATAAGCATACTTGCTTTGTTCGTGATATACTAAGGGTAAAGGATATCCTTAAGGTAGTCGTGGGCACCAATTTGTACCGATATCGTCGATGAAATGATGAAGTTTCTCCGTTATGCTTGCTGTCCAAAGCTTTCAAGTCTAATCAATGGTTGTGGCACTCATCGTTTAAACCATTTAAACTCGGCCACGATTATTGATCTTGCTCGAAAGATCTGGTTAGAGGTCTACTCTACCTGACTGAAGTTGAAAAGGATTCATTCTCTTGCTCAGCTGTCAACTTGGAAAAAGAAGAAGTTCTCCCAACGGCCAAAATTTGAAATTACAAAATATGGATGTTTTATACCCTACACATGGATTGTTGTGGTCACAATGAGCGTCCAAAGTATTAAAGGGAAGAAATACATCTTAGTCATCGTGGATGGACTATTCAGTTCACATGGGTAAAGTTCTTGAGGTCAAAGGATGAAATCCGGAGTTTGTCACCACCTTTCTTTAAGCAATTCTGGGTTGGCCTCCAACAAACAGTCAGATTCATCCGCACAGATAACGGAAGGAATTCGTCAACAAAAGTTGTGTGAATAATATGAAGTGTGGGGTGGCTGGCATATTTCATCAAAAGTCTGTTCCGAGAACTCCTCAACAAAACGGCGTTGTTGAAAGACGTAATCGTACACTGGTGGAAGCAGCACGTACAATGATGATATTCTCGAAAGCTCCCATGTTTCTATGGGCAGAAGCTGTAGCCACTGCTTGTTACACCCAGAACCGATCACTAATTCATACTCATCATAACAAAACCCCTTATGAGCTTGTGCATGATAAGAAGCCTGATCCTGTACATTTTAGTGTATTTGGTGCCTTTGTGCTTATCTACAAATATGATAGCGAAAATTAGGAAAAATTTAAGCCAAAAGCTGACATTGGGATTTTCGTGGGGTATGCTTCCTAGCAAGAAGGGCTATAGAATCTAAAACAAGAGAACTCGTCGATAATGGAACAATTCAGTCCCATTCGATGAGATGCATCAGTCAATGGCTCCTGCACGCATGAGTTCAGGACTACGAGCCTTTCATGATGACCCCTGGACAACTCAATTCAGGGCTCGCTCCAACCGACAAAGAGCTGGAGATGTTATTTCAACCAATGTTTGCATGTACACCTCTGAACAATCTCGAGTCAATGAACCTAAGTACTTCTGTTACCTAAAATTAACGTCAAGTTTTCCACCAGGTACAATCTTTGTCTACAACGATTTGCTCAAGAATGCACCTGTTCGACAAGTGTTCATTCGTAACATCCGTTATTCTTCATCAGTTTCCAAATCAAGAAGTTGTCAGAAAACCATTCACGAGCCACCCCAATCATTCACGATGTTCTTCCTCCTTCACATAACCTTGTTACTGAAGATCCAGGTTCGGCACAATCATCATCTTGGAATGTGAATTCAGCGGAACCTTCAAACCATATTAATCCCTCTAGATCATTCTCAGAAGTTGAGACCAAGGTTCATCTATCTGGATAACATCGTTGGCAAATCCTTTTCGTCCTGGTATCTACCAGAAAAAAGTTAGCATCCGTGCCTTGTGTGCTGTTTCCATAGGAACTGTCAAAGCTCGACCCAGGAACTGTCAAAATGGCCGTGATAGAAGACAGTAGACTGCTCGGTGCTTTCAAGCCATGAGAAGATGAAATTTACGGAATTGATCGACTTGAAGTTGTGGGGATTAGTACCTCGCCAATCTATGTTATGGCTTATCGCTCTCATGTGGATCTACTAAGTGAAGCTGATGAATATGGTGATGTACTGAAAAACCAAGCTCGGTTAAGTTGCAAAGTGATATGTAAGGTGGAAGGTATTGATTTTGAAAGAATCGTTGCTCCAGTTGCTCGGACTTAGCGGCCATCAAGACTATTCATTGCCAATGGCTGAGCAACCAGAATATGATCATCTACCAGATGGATGTCAAAACTGCTTTTCTGAATGGTGATCTTCAAGAAGAAGTCTTTGTCAGTCAACCTGAAGGATTTGAAGACCAGGAAAATCCTACTCACGTCTATCGTCTGAAGAAGGCTCTGTATGGGCTTAAGCAGGCACCAAGGGCGTGGTATGACACACTCTCAAAGTTCCTGTTGGCCAACAATTTCTTCAAGGGTGTCGTGGATCCAACGTTATTCACACGCAAATCAGGCAACAATTCTACTTGTTCAAATATACGTAGATGACCATCATTTTTGCCGCAACAGATTCATAATGATGTAACATATTTCAAAAGAGAGGCTCAAATTTTAGAGGTCGATAATGGGACAATGACGTTTTTCTTAGGACTTCAAGTTTCTCAAAGTCCCGGAGGCATCTTTATTAACCAAGCAAAATATGCTCTCGAAACCTTAAACGAAATATGGATAGATCTCTCTGACCTGTCGATACACCGATGGAATTAAAACATATGGTCGGTAGGTTGGGGACTAACAAACCTGGATCGATTGAAACTGGACGAGGGACTCATGGGGATTCCAGTTGGACCAACTCGATTCAGTGAATGGTTGGATCCACTTATGTACTTTACAGCAGTGACCCGACCTTGTATTTGCCGTTTGCATGTGTGCTAGATATCAAGGCTAAGCCCTACCAAAAATGCACTTTGAAGCTATCAAACGTTTCTTTCGTTAAGAAAGGAACCATTAACATCGTTCTTTGGTATCGAAGACATTGCCATGTCACTAAAAGCTTGTGCAGATGCGGATCATGCGGGATGTCAAGATTCAAGAAGAAGTACGTCAGGAAGTGCTCAGTTTCTTAGAGATAGATTGGTTAGCTGGTCATCAAAGAAGCAAAGAAGCATGGCAATATCAACTACAGAGGCTGAATACATCGCCATGTCTGGATGTTGTGCTCAAATCCTTTGGATGCGATCACAGCTCAAAGACTACGGATTTGACTTCAATAAACTATTACTTTTGTAAATGTGATAACAAAAGTGCTATTGCTCTGTGCTGTAAAAGTCCAGCACTCTCGCTCTATACTACATTGACATACGGCACAATTTTATTCTGAGAGCATGTGGAAAATAGAGTAGTTGAAACTCGTACTGTCGTGGAAACGAATTATCAACTTGCAGATATTTACCAAAGCATTACCAAGAGAAACGGTTCTGAATTTCTTATTCTACGCCTAGGAATGAAGAGTTTGACCCCCTGAAACTCTCATAAGTCTTCAAGAAGGAGAGTCCTGTGTAAATAATGACTTCTGTATCCTTTGTAAATACCAAAAATAATAAAAATAAATAAAATAAATAAATAAAAATAAAATATTTTAAGTCATTTGGAATTACTAAAAGCTTGCAATTATTTCAAATTGCAACCCGGGTTTATGTCTGGGATGGATTACTTCTATATCCATGCTTTTTAAACGAGTATTGTAATTCAATGGTGATGTGGAGCTGTTCGCCGGTGGATCTTTTCATTCAGTCAACGACTTTGCTCTTTCCAATAGAAGGGGTCGTTGTTTGAGGGGGAGAGTGAAGGTGAAAAAATCTAAGGGGTTATAAAAAGACTGTTGGTTGCTTTAAAGTGTCATTATAAGAAGGTTGTGTATTCTAATAGGTTAATTTGAAGGGGAGTTAATTAATTTTTTAACTCAAAGGTCCAATGTTATCTGTGTTGTAATGTTTAAGATTAAAAGGTTTAAAAAGCATTTGGGCTTTTGTTTCCTAGACTTATTAACCAATATGGGAGAAAAAAGTGGGTCCAATTTGCCTAATCGTAGAAAGCCTTTAGGAAATCAATTTTTTTTTTTGAAAAAAAAAAAAACAACTTAAAAGAAGAAGGAATCCTAAGGGACTAAATCTGCCAAGTATTAACTTAAGGAGTATAAAGGGGCGGCGGTTGCCATTTGTTTCAAAACCTTCGTCGAAAACCCAGTCAAAGATAAAAACTCATACACAACACACTGCAACTCGCCGCCAAGAATGAAGTCTCAAATCGACGTATTTCAGTGTTTCTTGCAAAGGTAATCTTCGAATCCTAAACCATATCATCTATTATATGTGTATATTCAATGGAATCGGATCGAAATACATTCAAAAGTGTAGAAAACTAGATTCTAAGGGTTTCGTTTTTAGATATAAATGCAATGTAGTGTTTGTCACAGATGTGACTTAGGTACTGGAAATTGCTTATAGGTACATATTAATAAGTGTTGATGTGTGGATTTCTATCTAATCAAAAATGAATGATTCGCAATGTTTCTTATTGGGCGGTTGATTTAGAAAGAAAAAGTAGGATGAAATGTGTGTCTTATGTGTAGGATAGCCTAGGAATGCCTTAGGATGTGATTAGGTTTGACAAAGGAGGTGCGGAGTTTGAAT
The DNA here is from genome assembly GCA_026074375.1 of Tanacetum coccineum. Classification (NCBI taxonomy): domain Eukaryota; kingdom Viridiplantae; phylum Streptophyta; class Magnoliopsida; order Asterales; family Asteraceae; genus Tanacetum; species Tanacetum coccineum. The sequence continues at coordinate 30,040 of BQNB010072729.1, forward strand.
TTTAAGAAACTAGTCCGAATGGCGAGTTGCGTATGTTTCTTGATGGCGAGTTGGTTATTTTATTAGTTTTTAATAAAATACTCAACCCGCTGGTCCTAAACAGCGGGTTGCCTAAACAGCGGGTTGCCTAAACAGCGGGTTGCCTAAACAGCGGGTTGCCTAAACAGCGGGTTGCCTAAACAGCGGGTTGCCTAAACAGCGGGTTGCCTAAACAGCGGGTTGCCTAAACAGCGGGTTGCCTAAACAGCGGGTTGCCTAACAGCGGGTTGATAAACAGCGGGGTTTCCTAACGCGGGTTGCCTAAACAGCGGGGTTGTCTAACGGCGGGTTGTCTTTTTCTTTTATTTTATTCCAACAGGTAAACCGCCGTCTCTCGGCGGTTTGGTCGAATATTTTTATATATTAAAATATTCAACCCGCCCCTTTTTCAAATGTAATTCATGGCGATTTGGTGCCTTCCTCGCGGCGGTTTGCTCAATTCTCCTAACGGCGAGTTGGCATTCTGCCTGGCGGCGGTTTGGGCTAAGTTTCATATTTTGGCCCATTAAGCCCAATAATCTATCAAGGCCCCTTCGAATGACCCAGTTGCTTGTCTAAACTCCCATCCGGGCTTAGTTAACAAGTAATTGATCCTGTTGGATAATTCTGCATCCTGTGCGATCATGTGTAGATTTTCATCAAACGAGTTACCACTGTTGTTAATCAATCGTGCAGTTACATGACTTTTATCAATGCTAACGTTCTCTCTAACATCGTTTCTCTGCAATGTTTGTCTTCTTTGTTAAATGCTCTTTTGCAGAATACGATGGCAGAACAAAATGTTCCCACTCAACCTCCTACAAGAACAGATGAGCAGATTGTACCTCGCTCTCAGTGGTTAACAATCGGGAAAAGCAACCTACTTTTCAATGCACAAAAGATTCAAAGGAACCCCATCTTTCAGATATCAGTGGACATCCTGAGTAATACCAACTTCTTTCAAGCATTCACTGCCTCGGCAAATGTTCCTGCTATCTACCTGCAATAGTTCTGGAACACAATGAAATATAACGAGAAGACAGGGGTTTATAGTTGTCAAGTTGATGAACAATGGTTCGATCTAAGTGCTGATCTTCTCAGAAAGGCATTAGCAATTACTCCTGTCATCCCAGCTCATCCGTTTGAGTTACCTCCGTCTGGTAACACTGTCATTGATTTTGTTAATGAGCTGGGGTATCCTGAACCTGTAGAAATTGTCTCCAAGATAAGGGTGAATTATGTGTATCAACCATGGAGGAAAATTCTATCCTTAATCAACCAGTGCTTGACAGGAAAGACTTCTGGCAGTGACAAACCCAGACATCCAGTTCTGCAAATGCAGTGGGGAATCGTCACTCAATCTAATGTTGATCATGCAGAGCTGTTATGGGAAGAGTTTACTCAAGGGATCCAGACATTTTTCTCACACAAAGCAAGCCACAAAGCCAGTCTGAAGAACCCAAAGAAGAAAGTAACTCCTCTCCTCATCCCTTATGGACGGTTTTCCAAGGTGATAATCTACTACTTGGCAAGCAATAACAACATCCATCGACGTCCTGATTCTGTAGTTCATCATACTGGAGATGATTATATATGAGGAAATCTCAAGTTTGTACCTAAAGGTGAGTCAGTTGAAGTGTTTGGAATGGCAATTCCTGATCCCTTAATAACTGAAGCCATTCAACAATCCTCTTATTATCCCAAGTATCTGGAAATGGTTGCTGAGAATACAAAGAAAATCCCTCAAGAAAGTGCAAGCGTGCAACCTGCAACAAAGCGTGCTACACCCAAAAAGCTAATAACCACCACACCAGTCAAACAATCCAAGCCAACTCCTCCTCCGACAAAGAAACCTTCCAAGCGTAAGCTTCCACAGAAAGTTAGAAAGGGAAAGCCTTCTTTCCAACTTGTTGACGAAGATGATGAAGCTCAACAAGAATCTATTCCTCAAGAAGAAGGTAATGATCCTGATCTAGAACTGGCTAAGAGGATGAGTTTGGAAGCACATCAAGAAAAGGGAGAAGGGGAAGGTAATGATGCTGACTTGGAACGAGCTATTAAGCTTAGCCTAGATCCAGCCTTTCTGCCACAAGGACGGGCACCTGTTGGAGGTGTAACAATCAGGGATCCAGTATCAGAAACAACTTCCAAACTGCATGAAGTAGTAGGCAAGGGAAAGGCCGTTGTAACTGAAGAACAAGTAGCTCATTCCCTGATCGATCTGTCAAAGAAGAAAAGAACTACGGATTAGTTTATCCTTGTTAGGCGTGATCAATCTCCTC
>BQNB010072730.1:0-15135 GCA_026074375.1 Tanacetum coccineum
AACTTTTTCATGATAGAACACCAACTTTAAGTTTTATGAGACCATTTGAGTGTCTTGTTACCATTCTTAATACCATAGATCACTTAGGTTAATTTGATGGTAAGGCTGATGAAGGTTTCTTTGTTGGATACTCTTTGAATAATAAAGTCTTTAGAGTATTTAATAGTAGAACAAGGATAGTGGAAGAAAACTTGCATATTAGGTTCAGTGAAAGTACACCTAATGTTGCAGGGAGTAGACCAGATTGGCTATTTGATATTGATACACTAACAAGAACAATGAATTATGATCCAATTATTGCAGGAACACAGTCTAATGGTTTTGCAGATACAAAATCAAGTGATAATGCAGGTCAAACTAGAAAGGAGACAGAACCTGTCAAAGATTACATTTTGCTACCATTATAGACTGTTGATCCACCATTTTCCCAAGATCCAAAGAGTTCTCATGATGATGGATCCAAACCTTCAAGTGAAGATGGAAAGAAGGTTGATGAAGATCCAAGAAAAGATTGTGAAAGTAATGATCAAGAGAAGGAAGATAATGTTAACAGCACTAACAATGTTAATGCTGCTAGCACAAATGAAGTTAATGCTGTTGGTGGAAAAACAAGCATTGAACTTCTAGATGATCCAAATATGCCTACTTTGGAAGATATAAGCATATTTGACCTCTCAAGAGATAATGAAGATGTTGGTGCAGAGGCTGACATGAATAATTTGGATACAACAATCTAAGTCAGTCTTATTCCAACTACAAGAATTCATAAAGATCATCCTTTCAATCAAGTGATTGGAGATTTGCAGTTAGCTACACAAACAAGAAACATGTCCAAGAATTTAGAGGAGTATGGGTTTATTAGTACTATTCAACAAAGAACAAACCATAAAGACCTTCAAAACTACTTGTTTGCTTGCTTTTTATCATAGGAAGAACCTAAAAAGGTAATTCATGCATTGAAAGATCCAAGCTGGATAGAGGCTATGCAAGAAGAGCTTCTACAATTCAAGTTACAAGAAGTTTGGACTTTGGTGGATTTACCAAATAGAAAAAGGGCTATAGGCACTAAATAGGTTTTTAGGAATAAAAAGGATGAAAGAGGAATTGTGATAAGAAATAAAGCAAGATTGGTTGCTCAAGGGTACACACAAGAAGAAGGGATTGACTATGATAAAGTCTTTGCTCCTGTTGCATGAATTGAAGCAATTAGGCTATTTTTAGCTTATGCTTCATTTAAAGCAGATTCACTCTTAATAGAGTTATCTTCTGTCACATCGGGAACCCCTGGTTTATCACCAGTTCCTTTACTTGTGATGGTAGGAGTGATCTTTTCATCACTTAGAGGTTTTTCGGCACCCGTACCAGAACCAATAGGATGTATCATGTGAAAGTCCCTTAAGCTCTTCTTTCTCACTTATTTCAGCTGAGCCTTTTCAGTCAAAGCTACTTCAGATAGTAGCTCAATTCCTTTACCATGAGCAACATCCACCTTTTCCTTTTCCTTTCCTTTAGACTTTGCTTCCACCGGAGGTTCTTTGATGACGATACCTGTTGATGGCTTAGTTGAAGACTTCTTGACTGATCTCTTAACTCATTTGCCTTTTGTGACAGGTTCTTCATCTACAAGAACTAGATCATTATCCTTCTTAGTTGGAGAGGCTTTCTTGAATTTTCTAGCAATCTTGGGAGGTACAACACCTGTAGCATGGCCAAGATAAGTCTTGTAAGCCTTGGATTCCTTCATCTTATGACTGGTTAAACATTCAGGTAGAACAGCTCCATAGATCTGAGATGATTCTTTTGCGGAGACAAATCTTAAGGAGTTAATTATTGAGTCATCTTTGGAGGTGTGCATCCCAATTTTGTTTCTCTAGGAGAGTGTCTTTTCTTGAATAAGAAAGTGGTGATTGATAACTTTGGTGAAACGAGGGTAGTACATCTTTTCTTGCTTTTTGTAGACTCTGTTTTCAATCTGGTAGATGAAGTCTTCCCACAGTAATTCCACATAGTCTACATTTTTCTGATGGAACATACCCCAAACGATTTGAGTTCTGGAGAGACAAGGCTTGTCAAGACCACTAGTCTTTCCAGATAAACTCCGGTTGATAAGAGTAGCAAAAGTTCTCTAGGGTTGATGCATCTGATCGACAACAACATCATTGAGTGAATTGATCACCCTAGTATGACCGAGTTCTCTTAAGAAAGACATAATGTCTTCTTCAAAGGGAAGGGGATCAAATTCTCTATCCGATACTCTTGGGCAAATCTGAAAGATATCTCTGAAGACTTCCAAAGTAAGTTTGAATCGTTTATTCTTGTTAATCTTGAATCTGTAGAAGGTGTCATGCTTGTATACAGAATTCTAGAATTGGTGCATGTACACTTCAGGGACATCAGCGGTGATGAGAAATGCAGGATAGCATGGAGTGAGTGCAATAGCATCCAGAGTGACTTGAAATGTTGGTTCTCTTGGTGTCAACCCGCGAGGGATTCTTCCATTGCATTTACCGATATCCATTCTATTTTCCTTGGGAACAAGCTCAAGATCAAGCTTGGTTTGTTGAGCAGTGATGGAAGACATGATTCTGCTAAGATTTGTCATATACAGTTCATATACAAACAAATATATATAGAACAAATGGACAATTTAGACCATGATGCATAATTATTGATGCAGGACAGGATTTACAACAGGGAATAGGCAAACAAATACAAGGCAACACATTAATACACAAGCACACAATGCAAATAACTAATACACAAGCAAACAATTTAGAGAACTAGTACATATACACACAAGATAAGCACACATACTTATATATCACTTTAACTATAAGCTAATTATTGAAATCAAGGCAATCACTTAAGATATCTAAGGGAAATTGCACCTAATTTAATCACTAAGTGACAAGATAGGGATAAATCATACTTAGACTAGGTTGTTTAATTGGATTACCAAGATTACTAGATTATTTCTATAAGAAAAAATCAAGTATAGTTCGCCTATAGTGTGTATAATTCGCCTGTGCAAACTAACTATGTATAATTCGCCTGTGCAAATTAACTATGTATAATTCGCCTGTGCAAATGACCCATGTATAGTTCGCCTGCTAAAAATTTTCATGTATAGTTCGCCTGTTAAAATTTCGTGTATAGTAGTGTATTGTTCGCCTGTGTAAAATGAACGTATAGTTCGCCTGTATAAATGAACGTATAGTTCGCCTGTCTAAATGAATGTATTGTTCGCCTGTGAAAATGAACGTATAGTTCGCCTGTCTAAATGAACGTATTGTTCGCCTGTGAAAAATGTATATGTATAGTTCGCCTATTCACGTTTTAACTCTAACATATTTCACATTTTTAGGCAACAATATCTATCATATCATGGTCACTTAGCATCTAGGAATCAATCTAACATCTTTAACTCACAGATTATCCACCAAAATCTTGATTCGTGTCATGTTCGACCCATATGAACACGAAAACCCACCATAATCAATATATTTCATACAAACAAGTTATATTATACTCAAATTCACTCAAACATTTATTATAGCACTTCTAATCCCAAACCCACAAACTTTTTCAAGTTTTTACCCATTTTCAATAATTTTCGACATCAAGAATTGAGCAAAACACATGAATGAGTTATCCCCATTAAAAACTGGTATGGGTACAACAACTAGACCCCTAAGCGACCAAAACCCCTCTATCAATTTAACTTTTCATACACCTTTTCAAGGTGATAAGAGTTAGGTCAATTTTAGGGTTTTTCGAACATTAAATCATGAAAAGGTCAGATGTATGGTAGATTTATCATCATAATAGGTGTACCTTTAGCTTAGAACGAGAATTGAACGAGTTCTTGAAGGTTTGCAAGTTTAGCAATGGAGGTTTAAGGTATGTGAATGTGTTTGTGTTCGTGTGTTTAACAAGGACGGGGAAAAGGGGGTGTTTATGTTTGAATCTTTTGAGATTTGGTTAAATGCCCCTAAGGTGTACTAGCACTTCAAATTTCTTAAATAACTTATCCCTAGGCTAAGCACACAAGTTTAGCAAAAGGCAAAACTAGTCCTTAAAGTTTAGTAAACAAGAAAAATTCACACAGTTTGTATTAGTACCCCTATAAGATTAAACATATATCAAATAAATCCTAATTGAGTTGACATTTATCAACTCCCCTTTAATTAATCACCCGACACCATCAAAACCTTTTCCGATTGACACCTTATTAATTATGAAGAAGATGATTTTGACAGGTTTTTTTCCCCTCCCTCCCTCAAAATAAGGACACTTTTTCTATTGAAGAGCTGTAGTCGTTATTTCATGGTTCAAAATTGTCTTAGGAAAAAATGATCTGATGAATCTGAAAGATGATTATTTTATATTTTGAAAATCAGCACACAAGAAAATAAGATTTCTCTTATTTTGACACATAAGTGCACTGACACGTACACTTACGAAATATAAGAAGCACGGGTTGTGATGCAAAGTAATCACAAGCCTTTGAATGAATATAAAGTAATTCATTCCCGAGAAAAATAAATTTCCCGTTGTGAGGTCAAGTTGTCTTTTTGACGACATAATTTGCCTTGAAGATGTTGATACGGTTTCTATCCAGAAATAATTGCATAGAGCCATTTTAGCATGTTTTGAAAGCTTTTGAATTCTTTTCTCGAACTTCATTTACGCCTCGTATCATTATTAAATGACATTTCTATGGCCATAAATGTTATCGATTTTCAGAAGACATACCAAAGATACCTATTTATATATTTTTTCTGATTTTTTAATTTTTTTCTTTTGTTTTTGTAAAATTTTATATAAGGAAAATCTTTTTGGACTTTTTATCTTTTCATATGTACATATATACAGGATATGAGTTACCACCATCACTCGTCCGTTTCCTCTGCCAGACGTTTCAATGTTTCTGGAGACATGCTTCTTATACCAAGCTTATCGATCAAGAAGTTAAATCTCTCTCGAGGCAATGGTTTAGTAAAGATTGCCAGCAGTTGGTATTCATTTCCGAATTTAAGTATAGATCCACGATTTTACATTTCTCCACTTGATCCTTGATGAAATTGGTAGCGATTTCGGATGTGCTTTCGTTTGAATGTTGAAAATTGTTGCTGGCATAAACAGTCTAACTTTGTTATCGCTGTACTGAGGAATCTTATTGAATTTAAAACCATAGTATGTTAGTTGTGAATGCATCCATAGGATTTGTGAGCAACATCCAGAAAAGGCAATATATTCAACCTCTGTACTCGATATGGCAGTGCTATTTTGCTTCTTGGACGACCAGCTAACAAGTTTATCACCCCCCAAGAACTAGCGCTTACTGTTGTACTAACGTTATAGTGTCCTGACACCCCACATGATCAGCATCTGCATAAGCTGTGAGTGACATATCGGTATCCTTCGAGTACCATAGTCCCATGGGCTGAGATCAATAGAAGGCATATGGAGGGCTAGGATTTGCTCAGGATTGCATTGCACTTCACAAGAAACACAGCCCAAGAGCTTTGAGCCTCTATAAAAAGAAGAAGACCAAGCCGAGAAGACATACACCATTTTTTATGTTTTTTTTTAGCTTAATTTTAAATTCCAAGTCTTTCTTTTAATCATTTAAGTGTAACTCAGTCATTTTAAAGCTTTATGTTGTAACCACTTTCAGTTTAAATAAAAGTTAAGAGTTTTTGAGAAAAGTGCCATTGTCGAAATTTCAAGATTTATATTAGCTTTTTAAATCTGTTTATGTTATATGAGAATGTGTTAATACAGTTAACCCTCACTTCTAAATCCATTTGTTAGCTTTCCATTTACAAAAAATCAGTTAAAAAACCGATTTTATATATTTAAGGGGGTGTTTGGTTTTGACCCAAAATGGGTCATATGGGGTTGTGCATGGGTCAAGTGCACTCAGCCACTTTTGGCTGAGTGTGTAGGGTTAACTAAGCCATTTAAATTACCACCTTTAGTTTTAAAATAAGTTTTTAAGTCCTTTGTGGTTTCTGTCAAAATTTGAATAAGTAAAATTGAGCTTAAGGGCTCAAGCTGCTTATGCAGCTTAAGCACACAAATTTTGTGCTTTTTGTTGTTGTTAGCAGCCAATAAACCCACCCCTTTGTTCTGTCTTTGGTTTGGCAGCATAAGCCAAGTGTTTATGTATGCATGTGTGTTTGTGAAATCCCCCATCTTTAAGCCCAATAATCAGCGGCTTTAATTAAGCCATAAGCCCTCAAAATTTGGAAATAAGCTCACTTACCACCTTTTGACATCTGTCTTTGTTGTAACATTTCTGTATTTTCAGGTCTTTTACGACGTCATCTATTTTACTAATTATTTATTTTTCTTTCTCGTACGCGGTTACTTTTATTTTTAATAGTTAAATCGCGTAAGTTAAAAATTATCGTTTAGCGTAAACGGACATCAAACAATTAAATGTTTACATCAAGCAAGGGTTATATAATTATTTTGAGGATAATTATTAACTTTGTTCATTATTATTTTTATCGGATACGTAAAATGTATACGTTTCGCGATAAATTGCGTTTAGGCACTCCCGGAACCACCAAAACTTTTCTACGCTTCAACAAATACCCACATTTATACCCAATACATAAAAATTAGTCAACAACACCACATATATCTTATGTATGCCGAAAATATGGCCATTGATACAAGAAAAATAATGAAACTCTTCCTTTTGGTCAAAGTGCAACATACTTCATAAATACTACACCATACCTCTTTAATGGCACACCATCCCTACCATACCTTGACCAAAGACCATACCATGGCCATTCCTAAGACTTACTTTATGTCCCTTTGACTAGCCATGCATGTTACTACTTATACTTTGCACAAGAAACACAACACTTACATGTTTAAACACTTAACAAAAAGCAAAAACACTCTCTTTTGACTCCAAGAGCTCACGGCTCAAAATCATACCCCAACCAAACCCATACAAAATTTTCTACAATCCATACACTTCTATATACACCTATTCTAAGATATACTAAGGCATTTGCAAGCATTGAATCACCATTTCCAAGTATTTCTCAAGTAAAAGAAAGCTAGGGTTTAGTTAAGGAAAGCTAGGGTTTCTTAAGTGCAAGCTTGGTTTTTGTGGCTAAACAAGGGTTTAGTACTTGTACATCATCATCATCATACCTCATAAGGTCCACTTGAACTCTTTATGTTTTTATAATTTTCATTTTTATGCACATGATTATTGTATTTAGCTTAAATCACCATTTAGGTTTTATTCATGAAAATGAAGTTTATACTTGAAATGATCATTTTACACACTTATATACATGTGGTGTTATTACTTACATCATGTTAAAAAGGATGAGAAAATATTGTATCAAGCTATTTTGGTGTAAAAATGATTATGGTTTTTTCAAGTTAAGTTAATTAGAATTTAATTTTGATTTTTAATTTAATTTAGCATTTATTTTCTTAATTTTTAGTATTTAGGTTTCCCGATACCTGATTCTGTTCCCCGTATTTTAGTATAGATTTAATTTTAGGATTTCCCTATAACTAATTTTGTTTCCCGTAGTTTTTAAGATCCCCATTTCCTTTGCTTGTTTTCCCGTAGATTAAATTAGGTTTTATTTAATTAATTTTAGTTGTAATTATATCAGTGTTTCCATCATATATTCTTCATCATTCAATTTCTCATCAAACCAGGATAACTTTCAATTGCAGCCTCGTTGGGACATACGACCCGGGAATATCTCTTCCGGAATCTTTTTATCATTGATTTGATTCTTATATATTTAATCTCTTTGTGTAGCTTTTGACCTTTTCCCTTGGTTAAGGGCATTTGGTTGAGATTTGCATTTGAGTTATTTTATATACGTACTAAACACGAATCAATTTTTGGCGCCGCTGCCGGGGAGGCATTTGCTACGATTTCTATCCGACTTTGATCTGAACTTGTCTTATTATTAATATATCATATTAAAAAAAAAAAAAAAACACAAAAATATTTTTCTTTTCTTTTTATTAGTACATATCATATAAAAAAAAAAAAAAATCAAAAATATAAAAAAAATTGTCCATAAAAATTAAAATTCACTAATTGGTAAAATACCAAAATATAATATTCTCCACTGAGGTATTATCATAATAAGTTCCGGTGAACTGCTGAGTTCCCAATCGAACCAAAGATTTAAAACTTGCCTTCTGTGTCACTTACGATATACGGCTCACCTCATTCTGATTAACAAACTATAAAGTGGGTTTAAGGAGGGTTGTTCCTAGGAACTACGACCCAAAAGGAGAAATAAGCTTCGCGCTATTCCTACTCCTCCGCTCACCTGTGCGTTTTTCATTCTGAGAGCTACCGTGAAGTAAGATTGATTATCAGGTTTAAGTTGTCTATCTGATTTTGTCCAATTGTGAAATATGTTGTTAATAAATTCGAAAAAACCAAAAATAATCTTCTTTTTCTTCGTATCAGTTAATTCTTTCCTTATCCCTCTATCTATTTAATTCTTATGACATCATTCGATTGTCGCCTTAAAGCGATTAAAGCATGTTCGGCTTGTGGAAATTTGCACACTTCAGCCTTTTGTTGTTCAAAAGAGAAACTCAAAAACAAGATTCTTGTTCCAATGCCCGAATCGTCTCAACAACACATTAAGATTGAAAGAATAGCCCGAATGATAGTCCGAAATAAGATCTGATCTATAGGTTACATTTATGTTATCATTAAAGTTACTCGTTACTTATACGACCTATGATAATTTAGGTTGATTCGATCTTTTAACGTGACGCAATATCGCGTATTTGGATCTTAGAACTCATGGTTAGTTCATAGCCCACATTTTACATGCTTTTGTTTTTACAAAGTTTTTGGGTGAAAAACATGGCAATGCTTACAATTGGACACAAGGGTAAGTTTTCATGTTATGATTACGTGGTTGGCCTAAGTACGATAACCCATATCTGAGCCCATTATCAAACTGTTAATTGTGGAGCGCAATGTTATTAATAGATCTAATTGGGTTTGACAACCCGTTCGGGTGATTAGCTATCACTGGACAAAACGAAACTATACCATGATCGAGTTATAGATGTTGCGGTTAAACATCACCACGGGCATTGTAGCCATTAATTTTGTATTCATAAACTCAAGCTTCAGTGTCATGAGCTTAGAGCAACGTAATATACATTATATGATATCTGCATCTGTTGCCCTATCATAAACTTGGCAAATCTATGTCCTACAATATATGATTTATCAAAACCTATGAATCACCCAACTATTGTTGACGTTTTTAAAGCAATGTTTTTCAGGGGATCAATAACTCAAGGTCGATGGATACATTGGTGGTTTTTGATTTGATGTCTTGCATTAAAAGATTTTGTCGCATTTCATTTGTTATCTGTATTGGGACGGAAAATCTTTGTATTTGATTAAGTGAACAAGTTAAGCTACGGGCTTATGTAACAATGACTTTGTTAAATCCAATGTATCGTTTTCAAACGACTTTTTGGTCGTTCTATATATCTCTTGTGTTGTTGATCCATAAAGTAACACGCCCCGGACCCATATTCCGCTGCGACCCAATTTGGGGGTGTTACATTAGACGTTCAACGGATGAGTCGATATGGTATGGTTGTACATTAGACGTTCAACGGATGAGTCGATATGTTATGGTTATACATTAGACGTTCAACGGATGAGTCTAATATGGTATCGGTGACTTGTGTTTTGTGCCCTGAAGTAGCACCCCAATGTTACCATTCCGCTGCGTTGTTGAAATTTCGGGGGTGTTACACTATGGTTGTTCATTAGACGTTCAACGGATGAGTCGATATAGTATCGTTGTACATTAGACGTTCAACGGATGAGTCGAGACACTATGGTTATATTAGACGTTCAACGGATGACTCAATATGCTATGGTTATACATTAGGCATTTAACGGATGAGTCGAGATGCTATGGTTATACATTAGGCGTTCAACGGATGTGTTGATATGCTATGGTTATACATTAGGCGTTCAACGGATGAGTCGATATGCTATGGTTATACATTAGACGTTCAACGGATGAGTAGAGATGCTATGGTTATACATTAGACGTTCAACGGATGAGTCGATATGATATCGTTGTACATTAGGCGTTCAACGGATGAGTCGATATGGTATCGTTGTACATTAGACGTTCAACGGATGAGTCGAGATGCTATGGTTGTACATTAGACGTTCAACGGATGAGTCGATATGGTATCGTTGTACATTAGACGTTTAACGGATGAGTCGAGATACTATGGTTATACATTAGATGTTCAACGGATGAGTCGATATGATATCGTTATACATTAGGCGTTCAACGGATGAGTCGATATGGTATCGTTGTACATTAGACGTTCAACGGATGAGTCGAGATGCTATGGTTGTACATTAGACGTTCAACGGATGAGTCAATATGGTATCGTTGTACATTAGGTGTTCAACGGATGAGTCGATATGGTATCGTTGTACATTAGACGTTCAACGGATGAGTCGAGATGCTATGGTTGTACATTAGACGTTCAACGGATGAGTCGATATGGTATCGTTGTACATTAGACGTTCAACGGATGAGTCGAGATACTATGGTTATACATTAGGCGTTCAACGGATGAGTCGATATGCTATGGTTATACATTAGGCATTTAACGGATGAGTCGAGATGCTATGGTTATACATTAGGCGTTCAACGGATGTGTTGATATGCTATGGTTATACATTAGGCGTTCAACGGATGAGTCGATATGCTATGGTTATACATTAGACGTTCAACGGATGAGTAGAGATGCTATGGTTATACATTAGACGTTCAACGGATGAGTCGATATGATATCGTTGTACATTAGGCGTTCAACGGATGAGTCGATATGGTATCGTTGTACATTAGACGTTCAACGGATGAGTCGAGATGCTATGGTTATACATTAGGCGTTCAACGGATGTGTTGATATGCTATGGTTATACATTAGGCGTTCAACGGATGAGTCGATATGCTATGGTTATACATTAGACGTTCAACGGATGAGTCGAAATGATATGGTTATACATTTGACGTTCAACGGATGAGTCAATATGATATCGTTGTACATTAGGCGTTCAACAGATGAGTCGATATGGTATCGTTGTACATTAGACGTTCAACGGATGAGTCTAGATGCTATGGTTATACATTAGACGTTCAACGGATGAGTCGAGATGCTATGGTTATACATTAGACGTTCAACGGATGAGTCGAGATGCTATGGTTGTACATTAGACGTTCAACGGATGAGTCAATATGGTATCGTTGTACATTAGGTGTTCAACGGATGAGTCGATATGGTATCGTTGTACATTAGACGTTTAACGGATGAGTCGAGATACTATGGTTATACATTAGACGTTCAACGGATGAGTCGATATGGTATCGTTATACATTAGGTGTTCAACGGATGAATCGATATGGTATCGTTGTACATTAGACGTTCAACGGATGAGTCGAGATGCTATGGTTGTACATTAGACGTTCAACGGATGAGTCGAGATGCTATGGTTGTACATTAGACGTTCAACGGATGAGTCGATATGGTATCGTTGTAAATTAGACGTTCAACGGATGAGTCAAGATACTATGGTTGTACATTAGGCGTTCAACGGATGAGTCGATATGTTATGGTTATACATTAAGCATTTAACGGATGAGTCGAGATACTATAGTTATACATTAGGCGTTCAACGGATGTGATGATATGCTATGGTTATACATTAGGCGTTCAACGGATGAGTCGATATGTTATGGTTAGACAATAGACGTTCAACGGATGAGTAGAGATGCTATGGTTATACATTAGACGTTCAACAGATGAGTCGAGATGCTATGGTTATACATTAGGCGTTCAACGGATGTGTTGATATGCTATGGTTATACATTAGGCGTTCAACGGATGAGTCGATATGCTATGGTTATACATTAGACGTTCAACGGATGAGTAGAGATGCTATGGTTATACATTAGACGTTCAACGGATGAGTCGATATGATATCGTTGTACATTAGGCGTTCAACGGATGAGTCGATATGGTATCGTTGTACATTAGACGTTCAACGGATGAGTCGAGATGTTATGGTTGTACATTAGACGTTCAACGGATGAGTCGAGATACTATGGTTATACATTAGACGTTCAACGGATGAGTCGATATGGTATCGTTATACATTAGGCGTTCAACGGATGAGTCGATATGGTATCGTTGTACATTAGACGTTCAACGGATGAGTCGATATGGTATCGTTGTACATTAGGCGTTCAACGGATGAGTCGATATGGTATCGTTGTACATTAGACGTTCAACGGATGAGTCGAGATGCTATGGTTGTACATTAGACGTTCAACGGATGAGTCGATATGGTATCGTTGTACATTAGACGTTCAACGGATGAGTCGAGATGCTATGGTTATACATTAGGCGTTCAACGGATGAGTCGATATGCTATGGTTATACATTAGACGTTCAACGGATGAGTCGAGATGCTATGGTTATACATTAGGCGTTCAACGGATGAGTCGATATGCTATGGTTATACATTAGGCGTTTAACGGATGAGTCGATATGCTATGGTTATACATTACACGTTCAACGGATGAGTCAAGATGCTATGGTTATACATTAGGCGTTCAACGGATGTGTTGATATGCTATGGTTATACATTAGGCGTTCAACGGATGAGTCGATATGCTATGGTTATACATTAGACGTTCAACGGATGAGTCGAGATGCTATGGTTATACATTAGACGTTCAACGGATGAGTCGATATGGTATCGTTATACATTAGGCGTTCAACGGATGAGTCGATATGGTATCGTTGTACATTAGACGTTCAACGGATGAGTCGAGATGCTATGGTTGTACATTAGACGTTCAACGGATGAGTCGATATGGTATCGTTGTACATTAGGCGTTCAACGGATGAGTCGATATGGTATCGTTGTACATTAGACGTTCAACGGATGAGTCGAGATGCTATGGTTGTACATTAGACGTTCAACGGATGAGTCGATATAGTATCGTTGTACATTAGACGTTCAACGGATGAGTCAAGATGCTATGGTTATACCTTAAGCGTTCAACGAATGAGTCGATATGCTATGGTTATGCATTAGGCATTTAACGGATGAGTCGATATGCTATGGTTATACATTACACGTTCAACGGATGAGTCGATATGGTATCGTTGTACATTAGACGTTCAACGGATGAGTCGAGATGCTATGGTTGTACATTAGACGTTCAACGGATGAGTCGATATGATATCATTGTACATTAGGCGTTCAACGGATGAGTCGATATGGTATCGTTGTACATTAGACGTTCAACGGATGAGTCGATATGGTATCGTTATACATTAGGCGTTCAACGGATGAGTCGATATGGTATCGTTGTACATTAGACGTTCAACGGATGAGTCGAGATGCTATGGTTGTACATTAGATGTTCAACGGATGAGTCAATATGGTATCGTTGTACATTAGGTGTTCAACGGAAGAGTCGATATGGTATCGTTGTACATTAGACGTTCAACAGATGAGTCGAGATGTTATAGTTGTACATTAGACGTTCAACAGATGAGTCAATATGGCATCGTTGTACATTAGACGTTCAACGGATTAGTCGAGATGCTATGGTTATACCTTAGGCGTTCAACGGATGAGTCGATATGCTATGGTTATACATTAGGCATTAACGGATGAATCGATATGCTATGGTTATACATTACATGTTCAACGGATGAGTCGATATGGTATCGTTGTACATTAGACGTTCAACGGATGAGTCGAGATGCTATGGTTATACATTAGGCATTCAACGGATGAGTCAATGTGCTATGGTTATACGTTAGGCATTCAACAAATGAGTCAATATGCTATGGTTATACATTAGACGTTCAACTAATGAGTCGAGCTGCTATGGTTATACATTAGACGTTCAAATGGATGAGTCAATTTTGGTATCGTTAGAATTTGGCGTTTCAACGGGATGAGTCGAATATGTATTGTTGTACATTAGACGTTCAACGGATGAGTCGATATGGTATCGTTGTACATTAGACGTTCAACGGATGAGTCGAGATGCTATGGTTATACATTAGACGTTCAACGGATGAGTCGATATTGTATCGTTATACATTAGGCGTTCAACGGATGAGTCGATATGGTATCGTTGTACATTAGACATTCAACGGATGAGTCGAGATGCTATGGTTGTACATTAGACGTTCAACGGATGAGTCGATATGATATCGTTGTACATTAGGCATTTAACGGATGAGTCGATATGGTATCGTTGTACATTAGACGTTCAACGGATGAGTCGATATGGTATCGTTGTACATTAGACGTTCAACAGATGAGTCGAGATGCTATGGTTGTACATTAGACGTTCAACGGATGAGTCGATATAGTATCGTTGTACATTAGACGTTCAACGGATGAGTCGAGATGCTATGGTTATACCTTAGGCGTTCAACAGATGAGTCGATATGCTATGGTTATACATTAGGCGTTTAACGGATGAGTCGATATGCTATGGTTATACATTACATGTTCAACGGATGAGTCGATATGGTATCGTTGTACATTAGACGTTCAACGGATGAGTCGAGATGCTATGGTTATACATTAGGCATTCAACGGATGAGTCGATGTGCTATGGTTATACGTTAGGCATTCAACAAATGAGTCAATATGCTATGGTTATACATTAGACGTTCAACTAATGAGTCGAGCTGCTATGGTTACACATTAGACGTTCAACGGATGAGTCAATATTGTATCGTTGTACATTAGGTGTTCAACGAAAGAGTCGATATGGTATCGTTGTACATTAGACGTTCAACAGATGAGTTGATATAGTATCGTTGTACATTAGACGTTCAACAGATGAGTCGAGATGCTATGGTTATACCTTAGGCGTTCAACGGATGAGTCGATATGCTATGGTTATACATTAGGTGTTTAACGGATGAGTCGATATGTTATGGTTATACATTACACGTTTAACGGATGAGTCGATATGGTATCGTTGTACATTAGACGTTCAATAGATGAGTCGAGAT